>CAWUFW010011558.1:0-80000 GCA_963921515.1 Calotriton arnoldi | reverse complement strand
GCCTTCAAGCAGTAAAGGAATGGCTTATGGCGCGGTGGAAAGCATCGGAGAGGTGTGGGTTTCACAAATACAGTTGAAGTAAGCAGCTGTGTGTAAAGACATTTGATTTTAGCACAGAGCAATGCATCATTAGAGAATGTTGCTCATTTGTGCTTCTTTTTTTTCCTATACGAGAATTACCTTTAATAATGGAGGAGTATTTGAATGCTCTAAAGCCTGCTGCTTTAGTGCCTGGAATATATATTTCCAATAGAAATACATCTGTTATATTTCTCCCAATATGGCTTCGCCCGTGTTGTTTGCTATTGTGCTCAGCACAGCACTTGGAGAAAAAGAAAGTGTAATAATGTTTATATGCAGAATATTGTGTTTAAAGCAGCAAAAGACGTGCTTCCTTCAATGGGGGGGGGGGGGGCAGAGGGGTTGCAGAGCTCAGAAAAAGGGGAAGAGGGCCCCAGAGAAGCCTGCGTCTCGCAGACAATTACAATGGACTCAAAACCCCAGAACATTTACCTTTTCCGCCTGACTGGCTTTATAAAATGGACACCTGCCACGCTCCCCACATGAATAACAGCACTTTGAGGCACACACAAGTGGAGAGCTGTCACGGCTAGTTGGCCACTGATGTATCAGACACAATGTCTGCACAGGGTTCAGCGCCTGAGCCAAATGTTAAAAGTTATTTGTTCTTGCCAATAAACGTAACTTTACTGTGACCCTATATTTTTATTATGCCGCATGCGTTTTCATACCGCAGAATGGGGGCTTCTTTCAGCGGCTCCTGCACACTTTGGAAGAAAAAGGTACAAAGATGACTTTTAAAAATTGGATTACTTTGGCATGAAGGCCTCATCATCGTTATAAAAATCATCGCATGCCCGCTGTGCCGCTTTGGTTGTCAGTAGTGTTTATGTGTTTGAGGCCCACGGTCCATGTGGTGTGGTTTGTATGTCGTGAATCCACTTCCTTTCGAAAGAGAAAGAAAAATTGTAAGCAATGGATTGACGATGTTGCTGCTTCTGCTTATTTACATCCTTAATTTTCTTCTTTTGTGATGCGATGTTTCCTGAGGGATATATGAGCACTGTGCTTTCATGACTCTAGGATGCTGGTAGGTTATCACCAATGACACGGTTTGGACACATTTTCCCAATGTACAAGGGTGTCTTTGTTTTTCGATGAGGAGCTGTGGTAAGTCTGAGGCCTCCGATAGCTCTACACAGGTTTTATTATTTATACATGTGGATTAGGAAAAGTGGCCAAGCTCCACAGTTTAGGCCAAACCTAATTATTTTTCAAACCCAAAAATGCTGGCATGCATCCAGGTCTTTTGCCAAAAGGTGTAGCCATCTGTTGGACCATTGGTGGGAAATAGTGAGCATAAATATATACAATTACAAGGGGTTCCAAATGACCTCAAGTAGACGCCTAGGGTGAAAACTGTTGGACCTGGTTCTTTTGGCAAGGTTAGCCCCAAACTTTTTGCCTTCTTCCTCCTATTTTTTCTGACCTGTTTTTGTTGGCTCTAGGACTCTGGGCACTTTGCCACTGCTAATCAGTGCTAAAGTGCATATGCTCTCTGTGTAAATGGTAGCTGTGATTGGTGATCCATGATTGGCCACAGGAACACCATCAGAATTTCAACCAACACCGAAGGCTCCCTCAGCATGGCCGAACACCTACACCTCCAGATCCACGTCGACCACAACACCACCCTCAGAGGAACCCTTGTCTACAGACCCCTGGGCCCCCGACCACAGTTCAGCAACTCCATCGCCGACCTCATCAGCACGCACGCCCTCGCCTCCACAGACTACATCCTCCTCGGAGACCTGAACTTCCACCTCGAGAACGCCAACGACAGCAACTCCACAACCCTGATCGACAACCTCGTCAACCTCGGACTCAAACAGCTCGTCACAACACCCACCCACTCCGCCGGACACACGCTCGACCCCATCTTCTCCGCCAGCAACCACGTCACCTTCAGCCACACCACCGAACTCCACTGGACCGACCACCACTGCATCCACTTCTCCTTCGAGAAACACACTGCGCACAGCCAATCGCAACGAATCCCACACCGCAGCTGGAACAAAGTCACCGAAGACCAGCTCCTCACCAGTCTCGCCCGAGACCCTCCACCCGAGCCCACGGACACCAACGCAGCGACCCACAACTTCAGACAATGGATCGACGACTGCGCCAACACCCTCGCCCGATCAGAAAACCCTCTAACAGGCGCACCGACATGAGAGCCATCTGGTTCAACGCCGACCTCCAGACTTCCAAGCAAACCTGCCGAAGACTCGAGAAGCAGTGGCGCCAAGACCAGACACCAGACAGCCACGCAGCCCTCAAGAATGCCAGACGCAAGCCCCACCAACTCATCCGATCCGCCAAAAGGACCTCCTTCAAGGAACGCATCGACAACAACGCACACAACAGCAAAGAGCTCTTCAACATCGTGAAAGAATTCGCCTCCCCCAGCTCCAGCTCCAACAACATCCCGCCGTCGCAAGAACTCTGCAGCTCCCTAGCCACCTTCTTCCACCGCAAGATCGCAGACATCCACGACAGCTTCGACACCCAGACACCGATGACAGACGCCGACACCCCCGACTCAACGCCCACCAAACACACCGACCTCCTGCTCTCCTGGAACAACGTCAACGACGAAGACACCATCAAAATCATGAACACCATCCATTCCGGCTCACCCTCCGACCCTTGCCCCCACCACATCTTCAACAAAGCAAGCTCCATCATCGCATCCCAACTCCGAAAGATCATCAACAGCTCCTTCGAAACCGCCACCTTCCCGGAGAGCTGGAAACACGCTGAGATCAACGCCCTACTCAAGAAACCCAAAGCGGACCCAAAGGACCTCAAGAACTTCCGACCCATCTCCCTGCTCCCGTTCCCAGTGAAAGTCATTGAGAAGACCGCCAACAGACAACTGACCCACTTCCTGGAGGAGAACAACATCCTGGACTCCTCCCAATCCGGTTTCCGCAGCAATCACAGCACCGAAACCTCCCTCATCGCCGCCACCGACGACATCAGAACCCTGCTGGACAACGGCAAAACAGCGGCCCTCATCCTCCTGGACCTCTCGGCTGCCTTCGACACCGTCTGCCACCACACCCTGCACACACGCCTCCACGACGCAGGGATCCGTGACAAAACCCTGAACTGGATCACCTCCTTCCTCACCGGCAGAACCCAGCGAGTCCGCCTCCCCCATTCCGATCCGAAGCCACCACAATCACCTGCAGCGTACCCCAAGGATCATCCCTCAGCCCGACCCTCTTCAACATCTACATGGCACCGCTTGCCAACATCGTCCGAACGCACCACCTCAACATCATCTCGTACACCGACGACACCCAGCTGATCCTCTCCCTCACCAAGGACCCGGCCACCGCCAAATCCAACCTTTCTGAGGGAATGAAGGCCGTTGCAGAGTGGATGAAGACCAGCCGTCTGAAACTGAACTCTGACAAGATGGAGGTCCTCATCCTCGGCTCCACCCCCCTGCGCATGGGACAACTCCTGGTGGCCGGCCACGTTGGGAGCTGCCCGACACCCACCAACCACGCACGCAACCTGGGGTTCATCCTGGACTCAAAGCTCTCTATGACCCAGCAAGTCAACGCTGTCTCCTCCTCCTGCTTCAACACCCTCTGCATGCTCCGCAAGATCTACAGATGGATCCCCACTGAAACCAGAAGAACGGTCACCCAAGCCCTCGTCAGCAGCAGGCTGGACTACGGTAACGCCCTCTACGCGGGAACCACGGCCAAACTCCAGAAAAGACTCCAACGCATACAAAACGCCTCCGCACGCCTCATCCTCGGAATCCCTAGCCACAGCCACATCACCGCCCACCTGAGAGACCTGTGCTGGCTCCCGGTCAACAAGAGGTCAAGCTCCTCACCCACGCTCACAAGGCACTCCACCATGCCGGACCAGCATACCTCAATGAACGACTCACCTTCTACACCCCGAACCGCCAGCTTCGCTCCGCTGACCTCGCCCTCGCCACCGTCCCACGCATCCGCCGAACGACCACCGGCAGCAGATCTTTCTCCCACCTAGCCGCCAAGACATGGAACACCCTCCCCATCCACCTGCGACAGACCCAAGACCTGCTGACCTTCAGGAGACTTCTCAAGACCTGGCTGTTCGATCAGTAGCTGCTTCATCCCCCACCCCCTCTAGCGCCTTGAGACCCTCACGGGTGAGTAGCGCGCTCTACAAATGGTTGATTGATTGATTGATTGGCATATTTGATTTACTGGTAAGTCCCTAGTAAAGTGCACTATATATGCCAAGGACCCATAAATCAAATGCTACTAGTGGGCCTGCAGCACTGATTGTGCCACCCACATAAGTAGCCCTGCAAAAATGTCTCAGGCCTGCTACTGCAGTGTCTGCAAGTGCAATTTTAAACTGCCATGTGGACCTGGCAAGTGCACCCACCTGCCAGGCCCAAACCTTCCCTTTTCGTACATGTAAGGCACCCCTAAGGTAGGCCCAAGGTAGCCGCATGGGCAGGGTGAAGTGGATGTGAAAGGTAGGACATGTATTGGTGTGTTTTACATGTCCTGATAGTGAAATACTACCAATTTCGTTTTTCACTATTGTAAGGACTATCTGTCCCACAGGTTATCATTGAAGCTGCCTTGTAATATCTTACAAGTGTAACTTTCAATTGGGAAGAGATAGGGAATTGGAGTTTGGGCTCCCTGTGCTCAGAATTTAAAAATACATATTTTAGTCAAGTTGTTTTTTAAATTGTGTGCTTGAAAATGCCACTTTTAGAAAGTGATAAGATAACTAGAACCAACAGATTTTTAGAAAGTGGGCATTTTCTTCCTTTACCATCCTGTGTCTCTGCCTGCCTGTGGAATCAATGTCTGGTTTAGACTGACAGCTGGGTTGTTTGTGCATTCACTCTAGAGAGTCACACAAAGGGAGCTGAGGTGTGCCTTGTATATCCTGATGGCCCATCACCAGGCTGATGGGGCTTCTTGATCTAGAGTGGTGGGAGGAGTTGTCAGTAACACCTGAATAGGGCTATGCCTGGCATCTCACAATGCTGTCTCCACCCCTTGTAGTGTGTCTGGAGCCAAGACAGGGCAAGGCGGTTGAATTTCAGAGGCACACATGGCTAAACCACGTGTGCCTCTACAACGCAGCCCGAACAACAAATGTGTCTGAACAATGCATGCCTTTAGCACGCATGCCTCTGAATATATGACGTTACAACGCAAACAATTACAACGCATGCCTTTACAACGCGGTTTTTACATCGCAACTACCATTACAACGCATGATTTTACAACGCATGCCTTTACAACGCATTTTTAGAAACTACCATTACAATGCATACCATTACAACGCATACCATTACAATGCATAATACTTTTGGGGCAACAGTGGGGTGTGTTGGATAGTGTAGGGGTTAAAATTACTATTTCCACTCCAGTGAGTGCAACAGTAAGGTAAGTGTTGGATAGTGTAGGGGTAAAAATTACTATTCCCACTCCAGTGAGTGCAACAGTAGGGTAAGTGTTGGATATTGTAGGGGTAAAAATACTATCCCCATGTACCCCAAAACCCATACCCACCCAAAAACGAAAACAATCCCCATTACTTACCTTATAATGCATTGTAATGGCATGCGTTGTAATGGTATGCTTTGTAATGGCATGCGTTGTAATCGCATGTGTTGTAATGGCATGCATTGTAATGGAATGCGATGTAAAGGCAGTTGCATTGTAACAGCTGCATTGTAAAGGTAGTGCGTTGTAATGACTGCGTTGTAATGGTTGTTTCCCCTCTACCACGCAATTTTGTGGTAAAGGCATGATTGGTAAAGGGATGTGTGGTAAAGATCACACCCCAGCACCTCTGCCCTGAGATCTAAAACCTTGGCCCCTGCCCTATAAACAACCCGACCCCTCTGAGTCCTAAAAACTACCTCCCATTCCTAAAACCTAAAACTACCCGAACCCCCCTGAGCCCTAAAACCAGCCCCCCTGCCCTATAAACAACCCCATCCCCTCCCTGAGGCCTAAAATACTTCACACCCCATAAAACTACCCCCTAACCCCAAACCCAGCCCCTCCCACCTGTCTGCATTGAGCTTTCTGTCCCGACGCTTCCTGTTCTTGCCCATCCGGACATCTAGACTGTGCACTGCCTTAACCATGCATATGCGTAGTTAAGGCATATGCGTGGTTAAGGCAAGTGTGGTTGCGCTTGTGGAGAAGTGGCATGCATGGCTCTGCCCGCGTTGTAAAGGCCGTTTCCCAGGCAAGGCAGGATCCCGTGGACAACAAAGACTTTCCTTTGAAGTATGCCTACTTCAAAGACCAAAAGGGGTATAAGTATTGGACCTGTAACCCCATATTTTTAGAACACTTCTGGATTGAGGAGTTTGCCAAGAAGAAGAGCTGAAGAGCTGTCAGGAGGAGAACTGCCCCTTTGCTGTGTGTTTCTTTGCTGGGTTGGCCTGCAGTAGCTGCTTCTGTCTGTGGGCAATGAAAGAACTGGACTTTGCTTTTGAATCCTGCTTTTCCAAGGTCCTCCAAGGGCTTTTGTGTGCTTGCCTCTTGTTGGAAGTCTTTATAAGGATATGGTAACCGGTTTACAACAAAAGGCGCTCTGCAATAAGTATAGGGGAAGTAAAAGGATGAGTATCATACACAGTGCTCCAAGGACAACGGTTGGTTACCAAGCAACCCAAATGGGCTCCTCAAAAGAGGGGCACTTCAGTCTACAAAGGAAAGTCCAAGCACTCAACAGTACATTTGCATCAATGTCTAGAAAGCGAGTAGATAGTAATAAGTCCATTGTAATCCATATACGTGTCTATGAGTGTACAGTCACAACAACTCTTCACATCCAGGTTAGATTTTGATATAATTCATGATAGTTTCCAACACCATCGGTGTTAAATGTTCATCACAAAGAGATCAGCCAACACGTGTTTCGTCACTAGGTAGATAAAACCATGACTTCATCAGGGCTTAGCTGCATGAAATATCTCAAATACTGGACGAGAACGAAGCCGCTAAACAGTGCCACAAAAAAACCCAGTAAAAGTACGTAACGCAAAACCTAAATCCAAAAATTGTTGTAGATCCTCCGGAATTCTCAAGTAAAGGCTAAAGTAACCAAGCAAAGGAGAGTACTCCCGATCAGCGTAAAGTCGGCGTGGACTACGCTGACTTTATGCTGATCGGGAGTACTCTCCTTTGCTTGGTTACTTTAGCCTTTACTTGAGAATACCGTAGGATCTACAACAATTTTTGGATTCAGGTTTTGCGTTACATACTGTTACTGTTTTTTTCGTGGCACTGTTTAGCGGCTTTGTTCTCGTCCAGTATTTGAGATATTTCATGCTGCTAAGCCCTGATGAAGTCTTGTTGGAAGTTTCAGGGCCATCAAAGACTTTACCTGCAGCATACCTGAACTCCACTACTGGGAGTTCTGACCTGCCAAGTGGTGCCAATTCCAGTCTGAGCCTTTGGAGGTTCTTCCTGCTGCAAAAGACTGAAAAATCAATGCATCACCCTTCCCACGCCTGGTTTTCTGACGCAGCACCAAAGTGCAGGATAAGTTTCCACGCATCGCCGCCGTGCGGCCAAAGAAATTGATGTAGCGCATGTTAGCGGCCTGAAGACCACACCAGCCCGATTCCAGTGCACTGTGTCTCTGACATCCGAGACCACCGCCCTGACTCTGACGCAGACCCTGTTGTGCAGCTGAAAGAATCAATAGCTCACCGTTCCGCGGCTGAAAGAATCGACGCAGTGCCTGTTTGCTGCCGCCGCATCGACCTCCTGCGTGTCCGGATTTCTACTCATCACACATGTGCACCAAAGTTCACTCCGCATCATCCACAGACCAGAACCGTCTTGGATTTCGATGCATCGCTTCCCTTTACAGTCCGGAACCGATGCAACACTTTTCCTGTGTGCAGCAGAACTAACGCATCGCTTGCCCAGGGACTCAGGAACCGACGCATCACTGTGTTTTCCGACACTTCCCTATTCTGCAGCTGTTTTTCCTTGTGGATTTTGACGCATCTAAGGTACTTTGTAACCACAGCATCCATAGAGTTCTATGGACAGAATTGCTTAAAACCTTTAAAAAGTGATATCTTGAGTTCTGTATGTTGGATCTTTGTCGTTTTGGGCTTGTTTGGTTTAGATAAAGATTGCTTATTTTTGTAAACTGGCCTGGTGTCCATTTGTAGAGTTTGACTGTGTTACTGTGTGTGTTATGTACAAATGCTTTACACATTGCCTCTGAGATAGATCTGGCTGCTCGTGCCAAGTTACCAAGGGGGTGAGCAGGAGTTATCTTGGGTGTGTAACTCCCTTATCTTGACTAGAAGGAAGGGCCCTTACTTGGACTGGGTGCTTACCACTGCCAACTAGAGACCCCCATTTCTAAAAGAAACCTCTATGTTATTGACAGCTGTCTATGTTAAGTGTTTATGTTGTGTTTGACCCTAAATTGTCTTTCTCTATTCAGCACAGCCCATAGTTCAGATCTATGTGGCGGGAGGAGTCGTGGAGGAGTCATGCACAACATTGTCCCGCCTTTCGCTAATCATATCCACCTAACTGTACTTAAAAACAATTGTTACCTGGGGCTCTGCCATCAACACCTCCCCCAACCTCCACCTTTAACTGTACCCTTTAATCTCCTTCCCTAAAAACATAATAAAATATCTAGCATCACTGTCATCCCCCCACCACACTCAATCTTACCCTCCCTACAATCCTTTTTTTTTTAAACTACCACGAGTCCTGCTACCACCCTACAATATCCTTTTCACTGCTATAACTATTCAGTACCTGGCATACTGTGTAAAATAATTTTTGGGAGGTTGCTGATAAGGTGAGGCAGTGATGTAGTCCATCAATTGTACTGAAAATGCAGGTGGAATTTCCTATACCTCCCCTGAGGTTGGTCTCCCTCTTAGACATCTCTGGTGTATTTGGCTGAGGTTCCAGTTTCATGCCCACCATGAATGGCTATGTGCTGGTAGGACAGGTAATAGAGGCTAAGGAATGGGTCTCCCAGAGAGACACTCAGGCTTTGGCCTTCCCTATGTCTGTACCTGGGTTTGAGCCAAAGGATCTTAAAAAGGACATTTTGGATAGCAATATTGCATAAAGGATCTCGCATGAGGTGCATAGAGTTCAGTGACAGACCAAGGTTTAGGATAGAGGGACAAGACGTTTCTGCACTAAGAAGTTGCCAGACCCTACAGGAAAAAGCCCAGATAAATATGTGTGAGCTTTATAGGGTAGGGGTGGGGGAGTCAAAGTCACAGTACCAGCTCTATCTTCTTTGGCTCAACCAGTGCTTGGATACCAGAAGCAGGGGACACTGACTTTTTTGTCGGCAAGTGTGAATTTAACAGTCAGTCAGATACACTTGTGGAGAACACCATGCACCTTCAACAGCTCAGCCCACACTCTGAATGTCTTGGGTTCCACAGGCACACTTTGCAGATTGCTACTGGTTCACTTTTCATAGACTCTAGATTTTCCAATTTGACATACCCGAAAATGATTGTGACTAAGGATCCTCAGTGCAAAAGTTTATAGGACCGAAATCTTAGGTGGCGTGCATTTACTTGGATGAGTCTTTAGCATGGGAAACTGTACCTATACGATGTAATATTAAACAATGCCTCAGTTGAATGAATGTACGAATTAAAAGATTTCTAAAGCACACAGCTACTCCCAAGCTAGTGTAAATCCCTATGGCAACCAGAAACCAATTGTCTCTTGGGTATGCCTAAGATGAGGTAGGCCGCTGCATTTTGAACACCCTGGAGTCTTCTAATACTTCACTCCGGCAAGCCAAGATATAGACGATTGGAATAGTCCAGTCTTGTTGTTATCAACGCATGGACTACCGTTCTACGTGTCTCTAGAGGTAAGAAATTTCCTAATTGATCGGAGAAGGCCAAAGCAGGTGATCATCACTGACAAAATTTGAGAGTCCACGGATATCTTATCATCTATTTTAACTCCTAAATTCTTAGCAACTGGAGTAGAAGGTGGGGGGGGGGATCCCCTGTCCAACTGTTATTTGTCCATTGATCCCTGATCTTTCCAAATAGCAAAATCTCAGTTTTATCAGCATAGCCTTGTAGGTGACTCTCATGCAGCTGATGTAGAGCATCCTTCAGGCAAGCAACAAAGGACGAGGCCTTATCTGTGGCAGAATGGTAAAAGGTGAGGAGAAGCTGAGTATCTTCAGCATATGAAATGGTCACAAGGCCATGCGATTCAATACGTTTGGCTAAGGGGGCCATATAGATGTTGAATACAGTGGTGCTCAAAAAGAAAACTGTGGCACGCCAACTGTAAGTCTCTTCCTGGACACAGAATAGGGTGTTAGTCAAATCTCTTGGTTGTCTTCGTCCTACAAAAGATTTAAACCAGGGCTAAGCTAAACCACCATTTACCAGCTTAGCCAATCCGATGGAATAGAACAGAGTGAGACACGGTATTGAAGGCCGCAGAATATCGACCGATATCAAGGCGGCACTTTTACCCTTATCTAAAACAAATTTGATTGTTTCCATCACCTCAAGAAGGGCAGTTTCAGTGCCATGCTGTGGGTGAAAGCCCTACTGCATACGATGAAGTAGGGTTTTGCCTCCAAATTGTTGGAAAGCTGAATATTGACAAACATTTCCAGCATTTTAGTAATAGCAGGCAACAGAGAGATGGGACAGTACTTGGACAGAATTGCAGCATCTGCAGATATTTATTTAACAATAGGGATAACTAGCCTTTTTTCAGCAAGCAGGAACCTCAGCTGATTCTTTTTTTTTTTTTTTTAAATATTTTTTATTGAGTTTTAAATACATACATAGCCCCCCCAACCCCACCTCCCTCCTCCTCAGACCTTAAATTATTAACACAGCAAATTACATCGTGCATAATAAAGCGACAACACATACAAAATCTCGCTAGTGCAGCTAAATTCATTAGATTTATAAATTCAATATTAAATTCAATATGAGTACTTATAATACCATTACTTGGTACACCTGAGCTACAATTTTGCTTTTTATCGTGTTTGTATCCACTGGCTTAGGGGATCCCATATACTTAACCCTTTTTTCGTTTTGTCCTGCCTTTCCTTCTGTAAATAGCACTCTCCAAGCTATACGTTGCCAGCAGGCGGGCATGCCATTGTTGGAATACTGGCGGATTTGGATCCAACCATGCAGAGGCCAGACACATTCTAAAAACTGCCATTGACATAAATATCAATCCTTGGAATCTTTTGAGCGAATATCTCCATCAATGCCCAACATTATTTCTCCCACAGTGATTTCTATTCTTACTTTACAAATCTCTGATAGGAACATTGATATTTCAGAAATTAGTGCCTGTAGATGATGACATAATGCAAATATATGTACACTATCGGCCTCATATAGGGCGCACCGTGGACATACTGTTCCCTTACCGGTCCCCCATTTGGCTATCTTATTTGGAGTATAGTACAATTGAAAAATTGTCTTGTAATACTGGGCTTGTAGTCTTGCAGACATCAATATAGACTGAGATAATTCATATGATTTAAAAAAGGTTTCAGACTTTATCCCTAGTATCTCTTGCCATTTATTGGAGAAATTATCCAAATCATCTGGAATTGTTGCCATTATATACCCATAGATTTCTCCAATTTTGACAGCTCTGTTATTAGTTATCTTTTCCATAATTTGAATCTCTTGGAATTTAGCTCTGCCACCCCTTTCTTTGATAAAAAATCTCTAATTTGTAAAAATTTTAAAAAATCCCGTTGGTCTAATGCATAATCAGTTTTAAGTTCATCAAATGATTTCAGCCCGAAAGTAGAGTAAAAACATCCTAATTGTGTTATCCCTGAGTTTATCCATCTATTCATACATACGTCATTAAATATTTCCGGAAGATTATTATTTTTAGATAGTAATGTATAAAATGATAATCTTCCTATGCCCAGAACTTTCCGCACATTATTCCAGGCTTTGTGAATACCCATGAGTGTTTTAAAACGAACTTTTTTAAAGTGATTATCATACATATACCGCCATAAGAATCGTTTACTTTGTCGCCAAGAATAAGTTCTTGAGGAGTTGGTATCATATTACTAATTCGATTGCCACTATTATCCGACAATAGTTTGTTACAGTAATTTAATATTGTGGCCAACCAATAAAATTTAAAATTAGGGAGGGCAAAACCACCTCTATCTTTTGGCAATGTTAAAAATTTGATTGCACGGCGCGGTCTTTTGTATCCCCATATGAACCGTGAAAACATGTTTTCTATAGTTTTAAACCAATGTGGAGAAAACTCTAAACAGATTGTCCTAAAAAATATAAGAATTTTGGAAGAAAAATCATTTTAATCACGTTACACCTACCCCCTAACGTTAGATATAGATTATTGAGCCTGTTTAAATCTTTTTCAGTATGTTGAATTAATGGATCTAGATTAACCTCGACTAAATTATCCAGATTAGCTGTGATTTTCACTCCCAGGTACGTCGCTTTCTCTACTACTCGATCATCCCTCATCTGAAGTTTATTATTAAGCACCATCTGGGTTTTATCTCGGTTTAACTTATACCCTGAAATCTCTCCAAAATGTTTGGCCTCATCCTCTATCACCTTAATTGCTATAACCGGATCCGTGGTAATTAATGCTATGTCATCCGCATAAGCCAGTGTCTTGGTATCCCACGTTAATGTCCGTATTGGTGATATTGATAAGTTATTTTCCAGTCTGTGAATAAAGGGGTCGATAAAAATTGCAAATAACAGGGGCGAGCATGGGCACCCCTGTCTTGTCCCTCTAGTAATAACTATCCTGTCTGAGACTATCCCATTTACCATCACAACGGCCTCCGGTGTTGTATAAAGCATTTGTGTAGCTTTGATAAAAGGTGCTCTAATACCGCTTCTCGACATAGCTGCCCAGAGATAGTTCCAGGAGACCCTATCGAAAGCCTTTTCGGCATCTAGTAATATAAGTGCCATAGGGTCTCCTGTTACTGCGGTGATATCGAAAAGTGTAATCACTCTCTGGACGTGGTCGGTGGTAGACCTCCCGGGATGAACCCATGCTGGCGACCCGAAACAATTTTATGGATAATTGGCGCCAATCTGCTAGCTAACAATTTCGAATAGATTTTGGAATCCCCATTAATCAGGGTGATGGGACGATATGATCCAAGTTCTGTAGCATCTTTGTTTTTTTTAGAAAAACCACAATTTTGGCCCGGGACCATGACCCCGGAGGTCTACCACCCTGAAATATATGTATAAAAAGGTCACTTAGAATATTTTTTAATGGCTTAAAGAATTGTATATAAAATTCCGTTGGTATCCCATCCATTCCAGCTGCCTTCCCTTTAGCCAAACTATTAATTGAGAGTAAAATTTCCTACCATTGTGATAGAGCGTCTAGATTATCTTGATCTTCCTGTCCTAATCGTAAAGGTGTACCCAGATCCAGATATTTCACAATCTCATCCTGTCTTATGCCCGTCTCCTTATATAAATTTTGATAATATCTATGAAATGCAGCTATTATCTCTTTAGTCCAAGTCTCGGATCTTTTATCTCACTGATTAGGTTGGCAGTATTCTGTTGTCTCGTACTTATAGCCAACTGATGCCCCACTTGCTCGCTCAACTCATATGTTATTTCCTTGTTCAATGTGGCTTTGATGATTGCCTTCTCCGTGAAGATGTTATTAATAGCATTTTTAGCAATAGAAACTAGTTCCAACTTTCTTTTAATCTCACGCCCTCTTGTACAGCCCTCATCAGACCCTCCTCGGCTATAGCCAGATTGCTTTGTAATGCCACCATTTCCTGTTTAACTTTTTTATTAAGATTTAAGGAGAATCGCAGCGTCTCCCCCCTTATTCCAGCTTTCATGGCGTCCCAGACTATCTCGATCGAGGTACTCCCTAGGTTAAATTCCCAAAACTCTGGAATCCATTTATGTATATGTTGGCAATATTCTTCATTCAACAACAGAGCTCTCTCAAAAGTCCAGCTTTTCTCTACCCTATTCATTCCCCCATCTAATAAATTCAAAATTAAAGGATTGTGGTCTGATAACACCCGTGGTAGTTTATCTATTGTACAACCGTGAATTTATAATACTGGATACAAACATATAGTCCAGTCTCACTAATTTTGTATGTGGGTTAGAAAAACGTATAGCCTGGATCCTTTGGGTGCTTTGTTTGCCAACAATCTACCAGACCATGAGTTTGACAAAGCTCTTTGAGGGCCTGGAATACTTTTGGTTTCCTTCCCTTATATAGAAATTCTGTACTTAAAGACCACACACAAGGGAGGTTTAGATTATAGTCACCACATATTATCAGTGGGAGTGGCCAGTGAGCCAGCCTCGTTAGGAGATAAACTCCAACACACTAGGGTCATCCAAGACGCTTCCATATATTGAGCATATTGTCATTTTTTTAACAAGATTGACTTGACATTCTACAATTGCCCACTGCCCGTATTTATCAGCCGCTGATCTAACAATCTGTATTTCATTCCCTTTTGCCAAAATTGCCACCCCTCTGGTTCTAGTCCCTTGTGTAGTTGCCGTAATCAATCTATATCCTAGGGTTTTAAGTAGGTGCCGTTGTGGCCCCTCAATATGGGTCTCTTGAAGACAAATAATGTTAGCCCCAATTGTTTGTAGATACACTGCTACCCTTTGTCTCTTTTTTAAATCATTAAGGGGCCGATTCCGATCTCGGTCGGAGGCGCACCCAATACCATTCGGTCGGGAAAAAAGCCATGCGAAAGCCTGTTTCCCGACCGATCCGCTACAGCACACCGAACGAGCAAGTACGATGCGCACAACAGCAAAAATCCGGCCGAGCCGTACTCACCCAAACCAGGTCCTGTTCTCCGACCGAGGCGAATCCGGAAACGCCGAATCGAGTCGCACGGAAGGAAAAATGCAGCCCCGTCCGGCCGGACAAGTACGATGCGCTTCCGTACGCGCCGAACCCGCCGCTACGCATGGCACGTCAAAGCATCCGGGAGAGGCGCACATAAGCTCCGATTCGCGCCACAACACGATCCACGGCTACGAGGCGAACACGCCAGCGACAAGGACGAGGCGAAGCGACGAGGACGAGGCGAAGCGACGAGGACGACGCGAAGCAACGAGAAGGACGAACGACACGAACCAACCATGAATCCCTTCGTCCCGATCCTACCAATATTCTACATTTAATACCGGAACAGGCACGGACGCGTACGGCGCAGAAGGTAAGCCAGACACCAACCACAAAACACATACAACACGTACACGACACATCACACACACACACGGGGATGCTGAATATACTTACACCAGCAACAGCAGCACCATAGGGGCGGGATGCCCATCACCAATGCCACATATGCACACAGGGGCCTGAATGCGCACCACCACCCCTACCCAGGGGTGGCATGATGCCTACCACCACTACCACCCTCACCCAGGGGTGGCATGATGCCCACCACCACAACCACCCTCACCCAGGGGGCAGGATGCCTACCACTACTACCACCCTCACCCAGGGGGCAGGATGCCTACCACTACTACCACCCTCACCCAGGGGGCAGGATGCCTACCACTACTACCACCCTTAGCCAGGGGGCAGGATGCCCACCACTACTACCACCCTCACCCAGGGGGCTGGATGCCTCACCACCACCCTTAGCCAGGGGGCAGGATGCCCACCACTACTACCACCCTCACCCAGGGGGCAGGATGCCTACCACTACTACCACCCTCACCCAGGGGGCAGGATGCCTACCACTACTACCACCCTTACCCAGGGGGCAGGATGCCTACCACTACTACCACCCCTTAGCCAGGGGGCAGGATGCCTACCACTACTACCACCCTCACCCAGGGGGCAGGATGCCCACCACTACTACCACCCTCACCCAGGGGGCAGGATGCCTACCACTACTACCACCATCACCCAGGGGGCAGGATGCCTACCACTACTACCACCCTTACCCAGGGGGCAGGATGCCTACCACTACTACCACCCTTAGCCAGGGGCAGGATGCCTACCACTACTACCACCCTTAACCAGGGGGCAGGATGCCCACCACTACTACCACCCTCACCCAGGGGGGCAGGATGCCTACCACTACTACCACCCTCACCCAGGGGGGCAGGATGCCTACCACTACTACCACCCTTAGCCAGGGGGCAGGATGCCCACCACTACTACCACCCTCACCCAGGGGGCAGGATGCCTACCACTACTACCACCCTTACCCAGGGGGCAGGATGCCTACCACTACTACCACCCTTACCCAGGGGGCAGGATGCCTACCACTACTACCACCCTCACCCAGGGGGGCAGGATGCCTACCACTACTACCACCCTTAGCCAGGGGGCAGGATGCCCACCACTACTACCACCCTCACCCAGGGGGCTGGATGCCTACCACCGACCCCTTAGCCAGGGGGCAGGATGCCTACCACTACTACCACCCTCACCCAGGGGGCAGAATGCCTACCACTACTACCACCCTCACCCAGGGGGCAGGATGCCTACCACTACTACCACCCTTACCCAGGGGGCAGGATGCCTACCACTACTACCACCCTTAGCCAGGGGGCAGGATGCTTACCACTACTACCACCCTCACCCAGGGGGCAGGATGCCCACCACTACTACCACCCTTACCCAGGGGGCAGGATGCCTACCACTACTACCACCCTTACCCAGGGGGCAGGATGCCTACCACTACTACCACCCTTAGCCAGGGGGCAGGATGCCTACCACTACTACCACCCTTAACCAGGGGGCAGGATGCCCACCACTACTACCACCCTCACCCAGGGGGGCAGGATGCCTACCACTACTACCACCCTCACCCAGGGGGCAGGATGCCTACCACTACTACCACCCTTAGCCAGGGGGCAGGATGCCCACCACTACTACCACCCTCACCCAGGGGGCAGGATGCCTACCACTACTACCACCCTTACACAGGGGGCAGGATGCCTACCACTACTACCACCCTTACCCAGGGGGGCAGGATGCCTACCACTACTACCACCCTCACCCAGGGGGCAGGATGCCTACCACTACTACCACCCTTAGCCAGGGGGCAGGATGCCCACCACTACTACCACCCTCACCCAGGGGGCTGGATGCCCTACCACCACCCTTAGCCAGGGGGCAGGATGCCTACCACTACTACCACCCTCACCCAGGGGGCAGAATGCCTACCACTACTACCACCCTCACCCAGGGGGCAGGATGCCTACCACTACTACCACCCTTACCCAGGGGGCAGGATGCCTACCACTACTACCACCCTTAGCCAGGGGGCAGGATGCTTACCACTACTACCACCCTCACCCAGGGGGCAGGATGCCCACCACTACTACCACCCTTACCCAGGGGGCAGGATGCCTACCACTACTACCACCCTTACCCAGGGGGCAGGATGCCTACCACTACTACCACCATCACCCAGGGGGGCAGGATGCCTACCACTACTACCACCCTTACACAGGGGGCAGGATGCCTACCACTACTACCACCCTTACCCAGGGGGCAGGATGCCTACCACTACTACCACCCTTACCCAGGGGGCAGGATGCCTACCACTACTACCACCATCACCCAGGGGGGCAGGATGCCTACCACTACTACCACCCTCACCCAGGGGGCTGGATGCCTACCACCACCCCTTAGCCAGGGGGCAGGATGCCTACCACTACTACCACCCCCACTCATAGGATGGACAATGCATGACACAACCAGCACACCACAAACTAGGGAATGCAAGAAGAAGACATCCCCCAACACCATGACAAGCGTGTGTAGACTGTGTCAAATGCCTACAACACCGAACATGACTTTGAACATACAATGTGACCCCCTAGCACATGTGCCACACATATATGTGTGTGGCACCCACAATGCAAGCAGGCCATGACCATTGTGGCAATGGGGTCCAAACCCCCATCATCACAGTGACCAAAATGTAAGTGTGGGGTCCATAGCTGAAGCACATTTTGAACATTGTGGCAATGGGGACAAACCCCCATCATCACAGTGACCAAAATGTAAGTGTGGGGTCCATAGCAGAAGCACATTTTGAACATTGTGGCAATGGGGTCCAAACCCCCATCATCACAGTGACCAAAATGTAAGTGTGGGGTCCATAGCAGAAGCACATTTTGAACATTGTGGCAATGGGGTCCAAACCCCCATCATCACAGTGACCAAAATGTAAGTGTGGGGTCCATAGCAGAAGCACATTTTGAACATTGTGGCAATGGGGTCCAAACCCCATCATCACAGTGACCAAAATGTAAGTGTGGGGTCCATAGCTGAAGCACATTTTGAACATTGTGGCAATGGGGTCCAAACCCCATCATCACAGTGACCAAAATGTAAGTGTGGGGTCCATAGCTGAAGCACATTTTGAACATTGTGGCAATGGGGTCCAAAACCCCATCATCACAGTGACCAAAATGTAAGTGTGGGGTCCATAGCAGAAGCACATTTTGAACATTGTGGCAATGGGGTCCAAACCCCATCATCACAGTGACCAAAATGTAAGTGTGGGGTCCATAGCAGAAGCACATTTTGAACATTGTGGCAATGGGGTCCAAACCCCCATCATCACAGTGACCAAAATGTAAGTGTGGGGTCCATAGCTGAAGCACATTTTGAACATTGTGGCAATGGGGTCCAAACCCCCATCATCACAGTGACCAAAAGGCAAGTGTTGACAAAGTAAGAGGTGCAACTGCCAAACTGCATGGATGATTCCTGGTCACAGAACAACAAACACATCAGTGGCAAAGTAGTGTATGTGTCCCATTGCAACATAAATTGGGGGAGCCAAATCCTGCAGTGCAAATAAGACATAACTTTGGCCATGTGCAGACAAACAACACCCATGGGGGCTGACACCGTCAACAATCATCAATGACACAATGACAGAAGTGACCATCCGAATACAGACCCACATATTTGCACCAATGGGCACACACATGCAGATACCCTGTGGAGACTGCAGATGTGAGGCGAACAGATACCATACCATGGCAGCAATGGGACACACAATCAACAATTAGCAACAAATGAGGGCTCCCGTCCCATCAGCCTGGTCATGGAAGTGCCAACGGAATCATCAGCACAGATCCAACACACTTGTATAGCAATGTTGCACTGACAACACAGATGAGTCCTTCCCCATTGATGCCCAAACCTGCATGTTCACTGGAGATGGCCACACGGTCAGGGAAGTAGACGAATAGAACAATGGCAGGCACAACAGATGTGCAGGGGTGGAAGCCACAGATGTGAAGTTGCCAATCTAAGTAGGAAATCTCATTGCCAAATACTGAACACATGACACCCTCAGATGCTGCTATGGATGACATGGATACACCACAGGATAGGACACATAACCCCTGGACCACATGGGTTCCTGCACAGTAACACTTCATTATCATGAGACCAAATATCACCATCACTGCAGCAAGGGCATTGTTAGCATCATCAACATCATGTACATCAGAAGCAAAAGCACTAGAGAACAGAAAGTTGCTTTATTCAGCATATGTGGCATTAAAAGTAGAAGTCCGGTAGAACATAAACAAAGGCCAATGGCCAGTCCATCAACAAAGTCACAAGTGGGTGACAGTGGCAGATGCCACCCTACACATGCCTGCACAAAACCAGGGACAATCCACTAGGAGGGGCAACCGGGGGGGGGTAGGCCAGGCACCGCAGGGACAGGATCAGGGCTCACCAGGAGGATACCATTCGGTCGGGAAAAAAGCCATGCGAAAGCCTGTTTCCCGACCGATCCGTACAGTACACCGAACGAGCAAGCACGATGCGCACAACAGCAAAAATCCGGCCGAGCCGTACTCACCCAAACCAGGTCCTGTTCTCCGACCGAGGCGAATCCGGAAACG
The DNA here is from genome assembly GCA_963921515.1 of Calotriton arnoldi. Classification (NCBI taxonomy): domain Eukaryota; kingdom Metazoa; phylum Chordata; class Amphibia; order Caudata; family Salamandridae; genus Calotriton; species Calotriton arnoldi. Next base: position 59,965 of record CAWUFW010011558.1, on the reverse strand, counting down.
CCGAATCGAGTCGCACAGAAGGAAAATGCAGCCCCGTCCGGCCGGACAAGTACGATGCGCTTCCGTACGCGCCGAACCCGTCGCTACGCACGGCACGTCAAAGCATCCGGGAGAGGCGCACATAAGCTCCGATTCGCGCCACAACACGATCCACGGCTACGAGGCGAACACGCCAGCGACGAGGACGAGGCGAAGCGACGAGGACGAGGCGAAGCGACGAGGACGACGCGAAGCAACGAGAAGGACGAACGACACGAACCAACCATGAATCCCTTCGTCCCGATCCTACCAATATTCTACATTTAATACCGGAACAGGCACGGACGCGTACGGCGCAGAAGGTAAGCCAGACACCAACCACAAAACACATACAACACGTACACGACACATCACACACACACACGGGGATGCTGAATATACTTACACCAGCAACAGCAGCACCATAGGGGCGGGATGCCCATCACCAATGCCACATATGCACACAGGGGCCTGAATGCGCACCACCACCCCTACCCAGGGGTGGCATGATGCCTACCACCACTACCACCCTCACCCAGGGGTGGCATGATGCCCACCACCACAACCACCCTCACCCAGGGGGCAGGATGCCTACCACTACTACCACCCTCACCCAGGGGGCAGGATGCCTACCACTACTACCACCCTCACCCAGGGGGCAGGATGCCTACCACTACTACTACCCTTAGCCAGGGGGCAGGATGCCCACCACTACTACCACCCTCACCCAGGGGGCTGGATGCCTACCACCACCCTTAGCCAGGGGGCAGGATGCCTACCACTACTACCACCCTCACCCAGGGGGCAGGATGCCTACCACTACTACCACCCTTACCCAGGGGGGCAGGATGCCTACCACTACTACCACCCTTAGCCAGGGGGCAGGATGCTTACCACTACTACCACCCTCACCCAGGGGGCAGGATGCACCTCTGTGGGTGCTGGAGAGCCACTGACAACTGCAGTGGAGGTGTCTGACATGGTGTGTGCCGGCACAACTGGGGGGCATGGCTCAGATGTTGTGGGTGCCGGCACGACTGCAGTGGACCCTGCAGATGGAGTGGACAGGTCCGCCACTGCAGTGCCCAAGTCAGACAGGGTGGTAGTGGACTCCACTGCAGTGCCTACCACCAGGGGAGGAGAATGGGGAACAGGCAAGGTGGGCTGGACAGAGGGGAGGACACCCTCACCACATCAGTGGCACAGACAAGCGCAGCGGGGGTGTGGTGCCGGGAGAGCAAGTGGCAGGGGGAGAAGGCCGGAGCCTCTTGGGGATGGTATATCTGTGGGTGGGGGAACCTGGGGTAGGGTGTGGCGGGGGCACCTGTGGAGTGGGGGCCTGAGGGATGGAGGAAGGTGACCTGGTGCTTGAGCTGCAGGGCGGCGGCGGGGTCTTGCTCTTACCACTCCGGGGGACTTGCGGGTGGGGGCCTCAGTCTGTCTGCGCCTGGGGGAGGGTGTCCGAGGGCGAGTGGCACTCTGCTCCGTGTGGGGGCTTCCTCTTCCCCTGGATGCTGGGGCAGCTGGATCGGAGGGGAAGAGGCCGAGGTCACTGAGGAAGAGGCGCTGGGTCTTTGGGGTTGCAGGTGAGGCAAGGGAGGGTGCTTTGGAGGGAGAGGCAACTGAGGACTGCGCAGTGCCCGTGGATGCGTGTGTGTGTACCAGGGCCCCATCCCCTGTGAGTCTGGTTTCAGTCCCCTGACTGTGCGTGCGTGTGCGTTTAGTTTGTGGCGTGTGTGTCTGTGTGCTGGATGTGTGTGTGCTGGTGTGTGCCTGTGCCGGTGTGTGTGTGCTTGGGACGGGCAAGGTGCTGGGGAGTGTGGATGGAGCAGAGGCAGGAGGGGTGAGGGACTGTCTGAGGAGGGACACTGCTGCCGTCAGGGAGGAGTCCATGGACCTGTTGCCCCTCTGTAGGTCAGACATGCCCGATGAGATGCCCTCCATGAACGACACCAGCTGAGTCAACAGTGCGGTGTGCGCATGGAGGACACTCAGCATGGCTGTCTGCCCTACATGGAGCTGGCGAAGGAGGTACACAGACTCCTCACTCAGGGCAGCAGGGGACACAGGGGCAGGGGGTGCGGTGCCTGGGCCAAAGGAGACACGCTCCTGAACATGGGAGCCTCCACGGACCTGGGGAATGGGAGCCGATGGGAGGGCGGTGGTGGTGCTGGTGGTGGCGGGGACAGCAACACTAGCTGGGGTGTGGTGGCTGCTGACACCCGCCTCCACAAGGGAGTCATCCTCCGAGTTGCTCTGGTCCTCAGCTGAGGTGGATGGTGCTGAGGATTCCTCGGTGTGGCTCCCCTCGCCCTCCGTGCCACTGGGTCCCTCCGACCACTCCTCGGCTGCTGACCCAGTCTGGCTCTCTGGCTCCTCCTGGTCCGTGGAGCTGTCCCCTTCCGTGGCCGTGGATGTATCTGCAAACAATGGGGAAACAGACAGACATCAGTCACCTGCACCAAACGCACACACCACTGTGAGCACAGCACATCACAGAGCAAGCCCTGGCATCATTAGTTGTACATTGCTAAAAGTGCCCTAACTGAACAGGAGAAGCCAATTGTCAGTCTGATGCCAAGCATGGCACTCACATCCCACATGGCCTTGCACCCATCTGTCTGGTGTCTGTTGGATTGCAACACCCCAGTGTGGACACATGCACCAAGTACACAGTAGTTGGACAGTGCAGAGGACACGGTGTGGATACATCACAGCTCTTGCCACTGAGTCAGTACAGGTTTCCGGATGAAAGGGATGCCCAGAGTCAAATAGGAAATGCATGTGATGCATACCAGCGACAGACACCATGATGCACCCATGTCCTGATAGCCAGCGCCACTATGGTGTGCATGTAGCACATGTCACTCCCCTGCAGGACCACAAATAAGTTGACACATGCCATGGCAGAGGCATGACTGTTAAGTCATACATCACTGTCTCAGTGATGTATGACTTGGCAGCCAGACAACAACACTATGCACTGTGTCACAATAGTAGGTCATGGGGAATGCAAGTCCTGGAGCTGCACAAGTGCACATGTACATCCCCCACACAACACATCATCTCAACCCTCATCTGTCCAGGTCACACCTATTGGACATATGGGAGACCTGTGACACTACCCTCTGAACCTGAGCCCCTCACAATTTGCTGTGAATGGGGAACAGCTGCCTGAACATCACATTCGCATACCCCAGTCTGCACGGGCAGCTGATCAAACACCTATGTGACACACAAGTATCGTCTCCTATGGTCACATCTCCAGGGGCATGCTGAGCCCCTACCAAGAAACACCCCAGCAGTCCTGGCAACTAATCCACAGCACACTGACACAGAGGCAGACACCGGAGAGGTCAAATCACTGTGCACAATGTGTCAGCTGATACACGGGAGTGGGAGTACAGAGTGCATTGCATGGCCTGGAGTAGGCATGACTGTCCTGCTCCACATGAATGAGGGATGTGCCCTGGACAGTGGATAGCTGGCTATGTATGTGTGACACACGTAATCTGCACACTCCTGGGGCACAAACATTGTTCCCACCCGCTGCATGGGCGTGTGCCACATACCCCAGGCACATGTGGTGGCTCAGCTCAGCAAGTGGACCGCATATCAAAGCAACACGCAGATCACATGTCCAAACCCAGGCGTTGTGTGAACAATGGACCCACCCATGATGCCCACAACAGAGTCAGGGAAACAGATGCTGTCCCCCACCTTTAGTGAAGCAAACTGCAAGGACACAGTCCCAAGTGACACAATTCCCTGACTGTAAGGGCCACACCTGGGTATCAGATGAGCAGTGGGCAGTGCACAATAGAGGGACATGGCTCCTGGACAACATGACTGCTGCACTGTGGCAGTTGAACCAGGCCAGAGGAGGGCACAAAGCATGTAATACAGAGTTCACAGTGCAGTCTTTGACTCACCCCTCCTTGCTGCTGTCTGGCCTTCAGCTGCCCATCCAGGTCTGGAAAGACCACCGCCAGGATCTGGAGCATGTGGGGGTCAGGGTCCGTGTTCCGCCCCTCCTGCGAGGAGGCGACAGCTTCAGCTGGACCCGTGCAATCCTCCGGGTCCAGCCCCGAAGGTCCTGCCACCTCTTCTGGCAGTTGCGGATCCGGCGCTTGTAGACTCCCACGGACCGGACAGCCCGGACGATGTCCTTCCAGATTTCCTGCTTCCGATGGGCATTAACCTGTGAGGATGACAAAGTGAAAAGGCCATTACCACACATGCAACATATCCGTGCATGACACAGTCGTATATACATGTCTCAAACACAGGGGCACATGATGTACACAGGCAGTGCAAAGCTGACCATGGACAGTTTGCCAGACGTCACTACATGGTATCATTGCATGGGAAGTAAAACCATGTTCAAATGCACTGTCACTGCACCATACCTGTCCAGTGCAAGTCACTACACACTATGGGGGTGACAACTACTCAGTGAGCCTGCTAGCCAGTGGCGTGCAGACTCTCAGCCTTGCTAGTCACACAAAATGCACATTCAGAAAGGCAGTGCACAGAACACTCACCTGCTCCCCTGGTGTCCCATACAGCTTGCTGTACAGTGGAAGTAGGCTGTCCAGCAGGGCCTGGTTCTCTTCAAGGCTGAAGGCTGGGGCTCTCTCCACAGTACGTGCCATTGCAGGGTCCAGAGGGGCAGAGACAGCAGCAGTGCAGTGGCAGATGTCGTCTTGGAGCATGTAGTGCAGGCAAGTGGGCTCTCAGGGGAACAGCCAGCAATATATATGTGCTGGAGAGGCAGATACTGTCCCTTGTGTCCAAAGTGATAGGTCCAAGTCGTTTGCATCTTCTGAATCTGGCCAATCCATGGAATAGCAGCACCAAAACACGCCTACAGCATCCTTCAAATCTTCAACTTCATGACATACATGATTTTGCAACATTGTTGTGGGTGACCAACTGATTTTCCAGCAACCGACTCGCTCGAAATTCGAAAACGCGTCCGTTGCCAGGCAAGCCCATTGTCAATGGGTGCGCACCGATCGGTCCATTGCGGTACAACGCGCACAGGGGTACAACGCGTACCCGCACACATTGACAGCAATGGGCCGGCCGGAGGCACCGATCGGTCCATTGCAGTTCAACGCGCACAGGGGTACAACGCGTACCCGCACACATTGAAAGCAATGGGCCGGCCGGAGGCACCGATCGGTCCATTGCAGTTCAACGCGCACAGGGGTACAACGCGTACCCGCACATTGAAAGCAATGGGCCGGCCGAGGCACCGATCGGTCCATTGCTGTTCAACGCGCACAGGGTACAACGCGTACCGCACACATTGAAAGCAATGGGCCGGCCGGAGGCACCGATCGGTCCATTGCAGTTCAACGCGCACAGGGGTACAACGCGTACCCGCACACATTGAAAGCAATGGGCCGGCCGGAGGCACCGATCGGTCCATTGCTGTTCAACGCGCACAGGGGTACAACGCGTACCCGCACACATTGAAAGCAATGGGCCGGCCGGAGGCACCGATCGGTCCATTGCAGTTCAACGCGCACAGGGGTACAACGCGTACCCGCACACATTGAAAGCAATGGGCCGGGCCGGGAGGCACCGATCGGTCCATTGCAGTTCAACGCGCACAGGGGTACAACGCGTACCCGCACACATTGAAAGCAATGGGCCGGCCGGAGGCACCGATCGGTCCATTGCTGTTCAACGCGCACAGGGGTACAACGCGTACCCGCACACATTGAAAGCAATGGGCCGGCCGGAGGCACCGATCGGTCCATTGCAGTTCAACGCGCACAGGGGTACAACGCGTACCCGCACACATTGAAAGCAATGGGCCGGCCGGAGGCACCGATCGGTCCATTGCTGTTCAACGCGCACAGGGGTACAACGCGTACCCGCACACATTGAAAGCAATGGGCGGCCGGCCGGAGGCACTGATCGGTCCATTGCTGTTCAACGCGCACAGGGGTACAACGCGTACTCGCACACATTGAAAGCAATGGGCCGGCCGGAGGCACCGATCGGTCCATTGCAGTTCAACGCGCACAGGGGTACAACGCTGTACCCGCACACATTGAAAGCAATGGGCCGGCCGGAGGCACCGATCGGTCCATTGCAGTTCAACGCATCACTGTACATATGACTGGCATATGTCAGCATGCCTGTCTCAGATGGACATATGCCAGCCACAGATAGCTCCCAGGGAGTGAGGGGCACACCTACCATCACGACAGCCTGTCCAAACTTTATCATGAGGCATGTAAGGCTGCATTTCCTATTGTGTGTATGTTGGTGTACATGTTGTCCTGTGGGTGTCACCTGTGGGCAGCCACCCCCAGGCTGTGCACGTGTTCATGGGGACAGGATCCTGGGTGTTACGTGTACGTGACCACTGTGATGTGCAACTGTTCATATCTGTGCATGTGCCATGGTCACATTTCACAGTGGTGTATGTGTATGTCATGTCACATACCCCGTGAGTCCCATGTGGGACGGTATGTTTGAGCCAGGGTGTCCCAGTGGCACAATAGTGATGGTCCTCCACAGTCTTTGTGCATGTAGTGTTTACAATGTCTCTGATTTCATGTGCACAATGGGAGACAGTCTCCACATCCACGTTGTGTGTGCATGGACTCTGATGTTGTGCGTGTGTGTCACAGACGTCCATGTCTGTCCTGCCGTGGCAAGTGGGGCCACTACCTGTGGGGTTCATGGTTGTTTTGCTGTGGTGTATATATGATACTCCATGTAATGCCAGTGTCCATGTGGCATTACAGGGTCCCTGGGAATGTACCTGTCGTTGAGCTGTGGTGCCTGTCCTCACATGTCCCTGTGGGGGGTTATTGTGACACGGCAGCAGGAGATGGGAACTGTGACACGGCCTCATGATATCCAATGGGCCAACCTGGGACTAATTGATGCCACCTGTTGGACCGTGTTGACAGATGTTGGCCATGTATGTACCATACATGTCCTTCCGGTACTGCACACTTCATGTAGTTGTGCCTCATAATGATGTATGTTGGGATCTTGAGTGTGTTCAATGCCGCATATGTGGGGTGACTGACAATCTTGCTTACTTCTCCTCTGCACTGCAGGGCTCCTGCTGTCCATCGGCCATTCCCAGACCTGGCAACGATGGTGGAACGGGACAGCATCCGACGGTACCGCTTCACCAGGCAGCTGATTGAGGATTTGGCAGTGCAGTTGTCCCCACATTTGCAGCCTGGCCGGCCGTATCCTACAGCGCTGACCCCCAAGGTGAAGGTGATGGCAGCCCTACACTTCTTTGCCACTGGTACCTTCCAACATACTGTGGCGACTGCTGGTGGGATGTCACAGACCATGTTCAGCCGTGTGCTCCGCGATGTTTTGGCGGCAATGTTGCTCTTCCTGAACCGGTACATCTATTTCCCTAGACTGCGACTGACTCACTGACGTGAAGAGTGACTTTTATGCCCTGGGGAGGATGCCGCATGTCATTGGCTCCATTGATGGGACACATGTGGCTTTGGTACCACCACAGGCCCAGGAGCAGGCCTACAGGAACCGCAAGCACTACCACTCGGTCAATGCACTGGTGGTGTGTCTTGCAGACATGACCATCACACACGTGTGTGCCCGTTTCCCTGGTTCAGCACACGATGCCTTTGTGATGAGGAGTAGTCGCATCCCCAGGATGATGGCACAGATGCAGAACCAGCGTGCCTGGCTTGTCGGTGTGTACTGACTTTGTGCCATTGTGTGTGATCTGATCTGTAGTATTCCGCCCACTGTTCCAAGTCAGCTAATGTGCACTTGTCTGTCCGTAGGTGACTCGGGATACCCCAACATGCCGTGGTTGCTGACACCCCTCAGGAACCCTGTGACACCTGCCCAGATGCGCTACAATGAGGCACATGGTCGGACCAGGAGAGTGATTGAGCGGACCTTTGGTCTCCTGAAGAGCCGCTTCCGCTGCCTGGACAAGACCGGAGGGTCCCTCCCATATGCCCCTGCGAAAGTGTGCAAGATTATCATCGTCTGCTGCATGCTCCACAACCTGGCAGTGCGGAAGGAGTTGCCTCTCATCCAGGATGACAATGACCAACATCCGCCACCTGTGGAGGATCCGGCCTGGACCATGATGCCAGTGACGATGATGATGATGATGGTGATGGTGATGTCCGCACACAGCTCATCACCAACTTCTTTAGCTGAATGTGAGTATCCTGAGGTGTCATGTCAATGATGTGAGTTGGCATGATGTGTGGGTGGTGCTCTGGTGCTGTTGGAGTGTGTCCATGGGCCACTTGACTGGATGTGTGTTGCGATGTGTGCTAACAGGTGGGCTGTACTCCCCAACAGTGTTGACATGCTAACTTGGTTCTGGGTGGGTATCTTGTAACATGTATTGTGCATGTGTTTTGCTGTTCTGTCCTGTACTCCATTGCTTTTGACTGTGTGTCATTTCTGTCCTTCACAGGGTACTTTCAGATTCGTTTGGTCAACTGTGTCCACCGACGACGTGATTGCACATCCAGGCTGGTAGCTGTTGTGTCCCTACAGGTGATGTGTGCCACACCCATGGACTTCCTTCCGTCTACAGTTGTTGACTGTGTGCCCGCTGCCAGGTGGGGTTACCTTGCATCTGTAGTGGTTACGGCATGTTGCAACTGTGTAATAAACCTGTGCTTCACTTTGTGATGTGCGTTGTCTGTGGTCACATATTTGACTGCCATTTGCTTACTGCACCTGTGGGCTACTTGACTACAACTGGGAATGGGTGTGGTGTCTGTGCATTGCACCGTCTTCCCTGGCAACATCAGTGTAGGCAATGAGTCAGATGGCCTAGGTGTGTATGTGTCGTGTAGCCCTGGTGGTGTGTCTCCCTCATGTGTGTCACGTTTCCTGTACTCACATGCCTGTGTTGTCCTTGCTGTTGCAGTTTGCATACACAGTGTAATTTTGCAGTTCATCATCCCCATAACAGCACCCACGTTGGAATCACGACAGAGGCAAGTATGGTGTATTAGTGTGTTTATTGTGATACATTTGTGTTAATAGTGCATAGGATGGGTTGTGCTGTACATAAATCTTGCAATCCCAAGTTCCTAGGTGAATTGAAAGTCCGGGTAGACAGGATCCCCAGTATCGGGGCCACAGTTGTCTGACACATTGGTCCAACTTGTACTCCCCATGCAATGTGTGGGAGTAGTGTTGCCGTCAACAGGGTGAACAGTCTGTGCACAAAGGCGAACATCCAGAACAGGTTCAGGCCTCCTGGGAGTTGCGCTTGGCCATCGGCCTCTCACTTTTCCCTCCTCGGACGACCCCTCTTCTTGGGGGCCCTCAAGTGCAGGCTGCTGCGGTGCAGGGGACTCCCCGCCAGAGTCCTCCTCCCTCCCTGTGGCAGTTGCAGTTTGTTCGGCACCAGATGTTGTTGGCACACAGGGAGGTGTGGACTGGTTGCTGTTCATCTGGCGGAGGCATTGTAAAATGTCCCTGTGCACCGCCGTCATCTCATGCAGTGCATCCCACTTGGACTCCACGCGGGACATGTGTGAGTCCACACGGGACATGTGTGACTCCACGTGGGACATGTGGGAGTCCAAGCGGGCATGATGGGCAGCCTGCTGCTGTTTAATGTCTCTGAGGAGCCCCACTACCTGGCTGAGCTCTCCGGTGCTGGACTGGTACGCATCAGCTATGCGTACCAGTTGTGGGTCATCATGCACACCAGCAACGTCTGCAAGCAGCGACCTCTATCTCCCACCCCTCCCACCACCCCTGCTGACATGTGCAGGTGTGCAGTGGCACGCACAGATAACCCTGGTCCACCTTGGGGGTTGGTGGTGGTGGTGGTGTCCATGGCCCCAGGTTGGTCCAGGGTCCCTGTGCTGGTGTTGCTCCTTGTTCTGTCCATGTCGGCAGGGATGGTATTCGTGGTGACAGTCGTTGGAGGGGTGGGTGCAGGGGTGCAGCTGGTGGTCCTGCTGGTGCTGCAGCTGGTGGTCCTGCTGGTGCTGCATGTTGACTTGCACCGGATGTGCCAGGTTGTTCTTCATCGTCCGAGGAGGACAGAGGCTGTACGACGCCAGTGAGCTCGGCATCCTCTTGAGCCTGGGACTGGGACTCCTCAGCGCCTGCTGCTGTGTCCCCATCATCACCTGTTTTTGGGAGACACAAACAATGTATGTTATGTTTCTGCAGGCATCAATGGTTGACACACATGACAGTTGTGACTATGCCTCTGGGTGCGGGCCTGTACATTGCATTGTCCTAAGTCGTCACAGTCAGGGGTTGATATTGGTGTGGCACATTGTCCTGCATTATTTGGGCATTTCTATGTATTTTCTGGGGTGTGAACATGGTCTGCATTGGTTGTGTTTGGTTGACAGCCGGCCCTCCTTCCCACCCACCCAGCCAGTCAGTTATCCCACCATGGAACGTGCTTGCGTTGCAGGGAGTGGAAGTTGTCTCTCAGGATGTCAGTCAGTGGTGTCCTGCTGTTTGTTGGTGCACAGTTGGCAGCAGGGCCTTGTGCTCCCCACAGCAGTAGCCAATGTCAGCCATCTTGTGAGTCCTTCTCCACTCCCTGTGATGTGAGCATGGTTCAGGGTGGTGTTGATGGGACAGTTGTGAGGGTGACCAATATCAGTGACTACGACTCCCATCATGCTATTGCCTCCACCCCCTTCCCAGCATGCCCATGCTTCCTTCCTTTTGACTTTGCTTCCCTGTGGGGTGGGCTGGCTGTGCTGACAGGATGGCTGGGAGTGTTGTCCTGGCAGTTGTTTGGCTAAGAGTCCCAAGAGTGTCCCTGTGCTTCACACAACATAACCCAGGGTGGTGGTTCTTTGTGGGATCTTGTGTTAGGATGGAGGGCATTGCATTCTACCAGGTGGGTACTGTGGAGTTTGTGTTGGGGTGTGTGTGAGGGGAGGTGCTTGTGACTATAGTTAGTGCTGCAAGTCCCCCTTCCCACCCAGCCAGCCAGATATCCCACCATGGAACGTGCTTGCATTGCAGGGAGTGGAAGTTGTCTCTCAGGATGTCAGTCAGTGGTGTCCTGCTGTTTGTTGGTGCACAGTTGCCAGCAGGGCCTTGTGCTCCCCACAGCAGTAGCCAGTGTCAGCCATCTTGTGAGTCCTTCTCCACTCCCTGTGATGTGAGCATGGTTCAGGGTGGTGTTGATGGGACAGTTGTGGGGGTGACCAATATCAGTGATTACGACTCCCATCATGCTATTGCCTCCACCCCCTTCCCAGCATGCCCATGCTTCCTTCCTTTTGACTCTGCTTCCCTGTGGGGTGGGCTGGCTGTGCTGACAGGATGGCTGGGAGTGTTGTCCTGGCAGTTGTTTGGCTAAGAAGTCCCAAGAGTGTCCCTGTGCTTCACACAACATAACCCAGGGTGGTGGTTCTTTGTGGGATCTTGTGTTAGGATGGGGGCATTGCATTCTACCAGGTGGGTTCTGTGGAGTTTGTGTTGGGGTGTGTGTGAGGGGAGGTGCTTGTGACTATGGTCAGTGCTGCAAGTCCCCCTTCCCACCCAGCCAGCCAGATTATCCCACCATGGAACGTGCTTGCATTGCAGGGAGTGGAAGTTGTCTCTCAGGATGTCAGTCAGTGGTGTCCTGCTGTTTGTTGGTGCACAGTTGCCAGCAGGGCCTTGTGCTCCCCACAGCAGTAGCCAGTGTCAGCCATCTTGTGAGTCCTTCTCCACTCCCTGTGATGTGCGCATGGTTCATGGTGGTGTTGATGGGACAGTTGTGGGGGGGCAATATGTGTGACTGCGACTCCCATGATGCTATTGGCTACACTGACTTGGCCAGCATACACAGAATTCCTTCCTTTGAGTGGTCTTCACTGTGTGTTGGTGTTGTTGTGGTGGCTACATGTGTGGATGTGTTTGTTAGTTCTATTTGTGCCACTGCCTAGCTGTAGTTGTGGTTGTGTTTGTACATGTGTTGGCACAGTTGGATGTGACTTTTTTGATGGCATGTGTTGTGTTTATCTGACTGACATACACATTTTGGGATGATTCTGTTCTGGTTGCTGTGTAATTGCTATGAGTGCATGGTTTGACTCTCCCTTGACAGTGATGTGTGTGTGTTTTGTGGCAGTATATTGTGTACATTTGTTGTGTACTCACCAGGCTCTGGGATGTCCTCTAGTCCATATACGCTCACTGGCGGAAGGATGGCCCGCACCTTCTCCTCCCAGGGCCTGAGGTATATTGGCTTGGCAGGAGGGCCACTGCCGGTGTGTTGGCTGTTGATGTAGTCTTGCTTCAGCAGTTTCCGTACCCTCCTGCGCACGTCATACCACCTGTTCTGGATGTCGGTCTTTGTGCGCCGACATGGTGATTGGGCGTTCACCCTGTTGATGATCCTCTCCCACATCTTGGTTTTCTGCGACATGGGGGTCTGTTGGACCAATGTGCCAAACAGCTGTGGCTCTACCCTGAGGATCTCGTCTACCAGGACTTCCAATTCACAATCTAGGAACTTGTGATTCTTCTTGGGGGCATGGTGATGGTGAGTGATGTGTGTGTTGGTGTGCAGGTGAGGGTGTGTGAGTGTGTGTTTTGCTGGGTGTATGTGAGGTAGGTATTTGTTGGTGTGCTGATGGTGTGTGGCTTGTGTGAGGGATGAGCTGTGGGTGTGTGGTTGCTTTCTTTTGGGTGCTGGCAGTGGAATGGCATTTGCAAAGGCTCATGGTAGTGATTTGTGTCCTTTATATAGGTGGAGTTGTGGGTGTGTCTTTGTTCTCTGTCCCCACCCCCAGTATTTATTGGCTTGGTAATTGCTTGTTTGGCCTTTTTTGGGTGATTTTTCCTTTGTGCTGTTTGTGTATGTTGGAAACGTTCTTGTGACCGAGTCGGACCCTGCATTGGTCTCGTACGGTGTTCTCCGTTTCGTTCACGCTGTGTTTGTGCAGTTTTCTATGCTGCGTACGCGTCGGTCGCGGTGTATTGTGTTGCTTCGGCTCGGTTTTGTATGCGTGTCGGTCGTACGGCTTGTCCTCCGTCCGACTCGCTCGTGGTTTTCGCGCCTTGCATCGTACTTTGCGGTTTGGAGTTCGCGTGTACGTTTCGGTCGGATTTGTTCCGGGTGCGTGTCGGTCGGTTGGATTCGCGTGTTTTTCCGGCCGGATTGCTGTTTTCCGTGCGGCTCGGTCGGTCGACTTGGTTTCGGTACGTGTCGGTCGGATTTTTCGCGCCTTGCATCGTACTTGGCGTGTCGTGCACCACGGGTACGTGTCGGTCGGTATTTTTTCCGGATCCGAGTCGGTCGGTGCTTTTTCCGGCCCGAATCGGAATCGACCCCAGAGTGTTGGAATAATGGGTCTTGTTGTTAGGAGATATTCAAATTCATCATCATCCAGCAAACTTTGCATTTGCCAATTCACAAGCATGTTGTGATAAGTTCTCATGATGTGTGGTGTTGAGTCTTCTTTGAGTCTTTCATAGTTGTTCACATCATTCAGTTGTCTCTTTATCTCCAAGTAATATTTCTGACAGTCCGTAACTACGATGTTCCCACCCTTGTCAGAGGGCTTGATTATAATGTTATTTTCCTTTTGTAGATCTTTTAACGCCCAGTAGTCATCTTATCTTATTTATTTCCATATATAAAATGGGAAAACACAAAATTATGCATTTAACACCGGCATCTGGTGGAATGACGGATTAGCCCAAGTTGGGGGGAGGAGATGAGCTAACACTATCTTATTTTAACCTTGGTGTCTACTATTCTTTTACAGGTACACAGATGGTGTATGTCTACGAAAAGGGCAAGTATAGCCACTTATGAGTTCCCTACCACATAGTGACAAGACTAGGAGGTTACGTACCTAAAACCTTCTTTAAGGATCCGTATCCTGACGAATGCCATCGACCCATACGGGCAGCGACCTACGGCAGAAACATGTTGATACATCAGACAGGGTAATGGTGTTGTTACTTTCCCATATACCCTTATTTGAACCTTTTTAATCCTGCCAAGTGGGATCCATAATAAAGACAGCGATACCCACTTAGACAGTTTTGGTAGTTTTTCTCTGCGTGAGGGATCCCTATCCTTTGATTTCTTTCTTTTCTAATTTCTCCTTTTTTCTCAGTGCTTCTCCCTGGATGTTGGTCTGCACCAGGGAGTCGCAGGTGCCCGATGATGAAGCATGCCACTCATTGAGTGGGTGAAGGCAGTATTAACACCCCTTTGGGATTCCCAAATTGGGTCTTGATTTTTCATCTTTTGCCTCTTTTCCAAGTTTAGGTGAATACTGGCTTTTCCTCTTTTTATTGGAATAAAAAAACTTTAGGGAACTTGGAGGGGACTGGCTGGCCCACGTCCTAGAGGGTAATACTTATAGAAATTTTGTTTTTGTTAGTTATTACCCTTATTTTCAAGTCCTTCTTGTGAAGTGAGTAGTACAGTTTGTGGGAGAACGACGGAATACTCAATCTCTCTCCCCCTTTTTCATCCTCAACCTCCCACACAGAACTCACACCACACCTCAGAGAAAGACACTGGTTCCTGATACACAAACATGCTCAATTCAAACTCCTCACACACAACACACACATTCAAAGCAATACACAACTCAGGCCCACACATACTTGAACAGCTGCATCTTCTTCCACCAGCCACTCAGACACCTCTGCTCCACAGGACTCATGCTCGCACACATCCCGCACATACCCAGAACCTGTTCAGGAGGACAGGCATTCTCTTACATCGCTCCTTAAGTGTAGAACGACTTCCCAATCATCAGAGCCTCCTCTTTCTTCTTGAATTCCGCAAGAAGCTGAAGACCTGGCTTTTCAATTAACCAACCTACCATTGGCAGGGCTAGGCACACATGCACCTGCTCAGCACCAGGATACCCTTGTGGGTGATAGTGCGCTTTACAAAAATACATTACATAACATTTCAGAAGCACGGGGCGCGGAGCTAGCCACGCCTGAAGATGGCCGCTTTCTGAGCGAGCTCCTTCGGTCGCTTAAACATCCTGCAATTATCCTACGCCGCAAACCTGCTGTTGTGTAAAGTATGCATAAATAAAACATCGGAACAGTGTGCCGTCCCGCGGAGCCCACTTTCGCTGCCTGGAGTGGCGTAGAACTGGAGAAAATACACCTGTAAAGGTACCGCTGCGGTGCGGGCTAGGGGACGCGCACAGATGTGAGCCGGCAGCCCTGCCCAGAGGCTGGCTGGGAAACGAGACGCGCGAGGCCGCAGGGATGGACCAACTGGTGCGCGCCGCCCCGCTTCCTGAAAGTGCAAAGAAGACATCGATGCCGCTGCGGATCGATATGGTGAGCTGCTGACAATCGACCCTGGAGTACAGCGTAGGCGAGGTTCACCTGATCCCAACGATACCGGTAGCAGCAACAGGTGAGGGCAATCGAGCGTACGGCCTAAGCCCCTGGAGCGTTAACTGACGACTGCGACGGGGTGTGCACGGGGCCATTGGTACTTGCGGATTGGACCCCCGCCCGGCATCAAAGACCATAATGCTGCCCCCCAATGTCCCACTAAGAAAGAGATAAAATAGACAACAAAAGAAATAATAAAAGCCTGCTTGCCAACTAACCGGAGCCTCTGCTGCAGCTGCCCGGAGCGGCGTGTGGGTGACTACAAAAGCGCGATCCCACCATTGTCTGGTAACCTACCCCCCGAACAACGTGTGAAGCGCTGGAGATACCGCCAATCGCTGCGGGGACCCTATTCATGGGAACCCCGCTGACGACAAAGGGGGGGGACACGCGAGATGTGGCCTGGGGCTGCGACGTTGAAGCGAGTAATTAACACCCAGCGCACCTGAGACAGAGCAGATCAAACAAAACTTTCTGATAATATATCATAACCTACAGAGGCCCCCAACACCCCGGTGTAACCAATAAGATCCTGCGATCAGAGCGAATCAGAACAAAAACGTGCTGTGCAACAGATTGGACAGTAACGCTGCAGGTGACACTACACGCCACGAAGGTGGATCCAGTCTAGTCTGAACAGAGTTGGGCTATATACGTTGCAACCAAGACCCGTCGGGGGGTGTTTGTTGCTGGGCTCCCTACCATCGGCATCTGTGCCGAAATCATCACGAACTGCGACCACACCCCAGCACGCAAGCTACAACCTACCTGCAGGGCACAAGCCGGAATGAGGGTGCCCCTTGCTTAGAATAGCACACAGACAGCGATTTGCTGCGGGTGCGCCGCTGCAAGCCAGGCTGACGACAGCTGGGGTACCGCAATTACAATACCAGCGCGGCTGGAGACCATCAACCCCCCTGGACCCTTCCACCACGCTCTCGCCAAGCATTGCTACTATGGGGCAGTTCAAAATACCCTGAGCTCCAGTGGAAAAGGAGTTCTGCTGTCCAGTCACACGAGCAGACCGGTTCAGTGGGACAGAATTGCAGCCCCCCACTGAAACTGTGTTGAAAAGGCAGCTGTAAGCACAATCTGTATAGGCATAAGGGGCCCATAACGCCACGCGCCGATAAAACCGAGCTATTCCTACTCCAATTCCCTTACGTCTCGCAATATCATACGACGTCAGTTCAGGGAAAGGTGAGGCTCGTTTTCAACACTGCGACATGGGCAAACCGGACAGAAACCAACCTAAAATACCCTTCGAGCACTCAAAGAAATCGACTGAGTCTGGATCGGATGAACAACAATCTTCACAGCAAACTGCGGCGGCGGCTGGCGGTGTAACTAATGGCGACGTGCTGGCCATGTTCTCATCGATACAAACCGCCCTGTCTAACATAGACTGTAAGATAGACTCTCTAACTTACCGAGTGGATTGTATGTCTGAGCGCCTGGACAGACATACTGAATGGATTGACATGGCGGAGCGTCGCATCTCGGAAACTGAAGACGCACATCAACAAATGGAAACCAAAGAAGAGAAGATGGACAAAAACCTAACAGCACTAATGGCGAAGGCTGACGATATGGAAGTGCGCTCCCACCGCAACAATCTTCGCCTTATAGGAATAGCGGAGACAACAAACACAGGCCCCATGGAACGCTATATTGAACAACTGCTCATAACTCTGTTGAGTAAAGAAACTTTCTCTGGCGTTTTCATTGTTGAAAGAGCTCACAGATCGCTAGCTCCACCGCCACCGCCTGGAGCCAGACCACGGCCTATAATTGCAAAAATCTTAAATTACAGGGACCAGGATGCGGCACCCCGCAAAGCCTGGGAACTGGGCAGCTTGAAACATGAAGATATGGACATATCCATTTATCCTGACTTCACGCCATTAGTCCAGGAGGCGAGAAAGAAGTTGGTTCCAGTCAAAAAGAAACTTCGAGAGCAAAGTATTCCATATGCGATGTTCTACCCAGCCAGATTACGTGTCACTGACGGCGGGAAAACCATGGTCTACAGCGAACCAAAGGAAGTGCTCAAGTACCTACAACAGAAATGATCCCAAAGCACACGCCGAAAATCACCAAGAGGAGGGCCAGAGGAGCAGACTAACACCTCGGACGTTGAATAATAGAAAATTTTTCTTAGAATTGATCACAACTACAAAGAAGTGGATTGATGGACAAAACGACTGCAGCCACAAAGTGACACAGATAAGTGTTTAATGGGACGTTATGATTAAGAGATTGCAATATAACTGACGGTTTGGAATGGGAAAATGTGTATTTTAGATATTTAGATGCTATTGAGCTGCTGGGCGTGACCTGGTGGTCAACATGATCCTTCATAGACAGCGGGTTAAGGTATATGCAATATGTCTTTAATTAGACCAGTGACCCCCTGTGTGGCAATCGTCACTGGGTTAACCGGCTGGTAGCTTCCGCCACCATGTGTGCACCACAACAAGTTTCTGTTACCCTAAAGGGTTGGGAGGGAGGGGGGGGTGGGTATGTTTTATATTCTTTGGGACTGTCTTTGCCATAATTGGGATGGCGAAGTGGGAGGGATGGGATATTGCAATGGGTGGGGGGTACATTGGGTTATATGGTTTGTTATATCAAGCAATTGTACAAATGTTGGTTCATACCACAACCACACACACACACATAACGTTTTTAATTACAGATCATCTAGCAGCATTCAATGTAAAAGCTAGTTGCGAACATATACTCTTCATCCGATGTAAACGTAAGACACACTAATGCACAATGTTCCTAAATCTACACCTTTACGATTTGCCACCTGGAACGTACGAGGTCTTAACAACCCTAGAAAGATTAGACAAGTCTTTGCATACCTAGACAGACACCAGATAGATATAGCTATGCTCCAAGAGACACATCTACTCAAACAAAAAGCAGATGGGATCGGGAAGAGGGGGGCCGAACTGGTGGCGTCCTCATCTTACTCCTCATACGCACGTGGCGTAATGACCCTAATAAGGAAAGGGACACACTTCTTGAAGGAGCAAACGCTAACAGACACACAAGGACGCTATGTTATTGTCACAGGCATACTACGAGGTACAAAAGTAGGCCTGGTTAATACATATGGCCCGAATGTGGACGACCCTGACTTTTTTGCAAACATGTGGTCTGCGCTGAGGGGACTTCCAGTTATGGAATCGCTCTGGGGCGGGATCTGAATGTAGCGCTTGATGACATTTGTGACAGATCACAAGCCACGAAGGAACACCATCAACGAGCTACCTCTACTATTCTAAATGGCATGATGGAGTTTCGCATGCATGACATATGGCGCATGTGCAATCCACATACAGAAGAAAGCACTCACTCATCCTCCGTACACAACAGCTGGTCCAGACTTGATTACTGGCTACTAACGGAGCAAGCGTGTACGTGGACGCAAGACGTTAGGCACCTCCCGAAAACATTATCGGATCATAAACCACTCCTATTATCTTTACGGGTCCCGACATACACCCCGCCACCATTTGTATGGCGTTTCAATGCAGCTGCACTCTTAGACCCACTGTATAAAGACACAATTCACACAGCAATAGTAGAATTTTTCGACGCTAACAAAAATTCGGTAGATAGTGCAAGCATCCTATGGGAAGCCTTTAAGGCAACCCTGCGAGGCATCTGTATAAGTACCACTGCGGGTATCTCAAAAGATATTCGCACACAACTACGACAAAGTGAGACACGCATTCAAACACTGGAGAAAGAATACGACACTACCCATAACGCATCTACACTGAGTACCATAAGGGACGAACTAAACAATTATAATAAACTAGCGGATGATGAAATAAAATATATTTCACGACGCCACGCAGCACGTAGGATGGGTGAGGGAGGAAGACCAGGCCGGATCCTAGCACAAAAAGTGCGAGTGGAGCACAAGCAGCACACTATTCTGCGTATGGTAGATGACGAAGATGTAACACACTATGACACGGATGGCATTTTGCGTACATTCATCAATACTTATGGCACTTTATATAAAACACGGGACACAGCACACACACATGAGATTCTGACGTATGTTGAGGACATTGCGCTGGCGTGGCTCTCAGACGGTCAACGTGAATTCCTAGCGCAGCCAATTACCATCGAAAAAGTACACATAGCTATAAAAACAATACCTAATGGTAAGACTTCCGGACCTGACGGCTACTCAGGGGAATTTTACAAAGAATACTCTGAGCTGATTAGCCCGTATCTTCTTGAAATGTATGATGAAGCATATAATAATCAAACTCTCCCCCCGACACTACGTGAGGCGCTAATAGTGGCAATACTAAAGCCGGACAAAAACCCAGAGAAAGCCAAATCCTACAGACCACTATCCTTAATAAATACGGATGTTAAGATACTAGCTAAGATTATTGCCACTCGACTACAGCCGTTCATGACAACTATTGTCTTTACCGGATCAATCCGGGTTTATACCCTCCAGATCCACGGCACACAACATTCGTACTATATTTGCCCTTCTACACCAACTGAATCCCAAGCTGGAGGCAGTGGCTGTGCTCCTTGATGCAGCCAAGGCTTTTGATTCAGTCGAATGGACCTATTTATTTACAATACTGCAGCGGATTGGGTTGCCACCTATGTTAATAAATTGGATTAAACTTCTCTACACTAAACCCACTGCACGCATCAAGGTAAACAGACACATAACTGAGGTTATACAAATACAAAGAGATACACGACAGGGCTGCCCACTATCCCATCTGCTCTTCTCTATTGCACTGGAACCCCTAGCCTGTAAAATACGCCAACAACATGCACATACAGCATTACGATTTAACCTACGGCCTATTGGCATATCAATGTACGGGGACGATATGGTGTTGTACATTAGAGACCCGAGTACAAACTTATCGCCGATACTCAGAAAATATATAAAATTTGGAGTAAATCAGCAGTGCGGCCACTGACTGAAAATACAACGTCACAACAAATGGAATTTCCACTTATCTGGCAGGAAGAGCCCATTAGATATTTAGGAATCTGGATTCATCGAGATCCCGAGCGTGCTTCGAGTTAATTACGGCACTGCAATTGACAAAATAGAAATGCAAATAGCCAGATGGACCACTCTCCCCCTATCTCTGGCTGACAGGATATCACTTATAAAAATGGTGATACTGCCTAAACTACTTTATTTATTCACCAACATCCCGATACCTCCGCCGACCCCAATTTTTAAATGACTACGCGCGAATCTAACTAAACTAATATGGGCTGGTAAGCAAGCACGGATACGTCTTCATACACTGACACTGCCATACGCCTCTGGCGGCTTCACAGTTCCCGATCTGTATTTATATTATCTATGTGCTCAAGCGCAATACGCATACTATTGGTACCATCCGGTACGCTATATGCCACATCTTGCGGTGGAGGATGGTGACACCCACCCTATTGAGCTGGCAAGTATACTGACACATCAACGTCCTCATCTGTCCAAACAAGAAATAAACACGATACGAACCACATCAATGGCATGGCAGCGTATTAGCCAAATAACTGACAAAGCACCACTTTATGCCCCAAATATGCCTCGGGCTCAACACCCCGCTCTATCGGTTACACAAGACAGGGGCAGTATGGAACTGCTGGAACAGGTGGGCATCACGATGTTGGGCGACCTCTATATTGAAGGCACATTTATCACTCCAGACGACCTCTCATATGTGAGTAATCAGTCTATGTTATTCAAATTTACTTATCACAGACTAAGGGCGGCAATTAAAGTGTTATATCCTACATATCCGAATGAACCTCCCACACTAGAATCACTGCAGTTACTAATCGCCGCTCCGGACAATAATCATATAGTAGCAAGACTCTACAAAACCCTACAGGCGGAGATTGGCGACACAACACAAACGGCCCTCGACAAATGGAACATGATGCTAGACACATCCCTGAGTGTAGAAGATTGGCAATCCTGTTGAGCACTTACCGAATTACTTACACCCAACAGGAATCTCCGTATCATACATTACAAATAACTGCACCAGGCCTACCATACTCCGCTTAAGCTGCATAAATATGGTTTGCGTGACGATGCAAAATGTAAACGCTGTGGGTCTGATCAGGCTGACTTTGGACACCTGGCATGGTATTGTGGTAAAGTGAAACTGTACTGGGAGCAAGTAGTGCGCCTACTGGGTGAAATCCTGAATTGTAAATTAGATTGCACGCCACAATTATGTCTGTTAGGCCACCTAATACCTCTGAAATCTGGCAAGAAAAAAATTGTCTGCCATAGCACTACTCTTGGCAAAACGAAGAGTGACAATGCATTGGGACAGTAAAAAAACACCCACTGTAGCCCGTTGGGTAATGGACTCCATCTATTGTAGATACAATTTTCTGATATATGCAGAGGAGCTACCTACAGCCGCCAAGCCCTCTAATTTTTGGGAACCTCTTACTATTTATCTACTTGAACACCCTGACCTCTTTTAATCCGAAACCTAATATGTGCAAATGATCTATTTTTGAACTTTGATGTGCTGTATAGTTGATATTCTGATCACTACCCTATGATGTGTTGTGTATAATGATCTCTCTTTCTGTGTATCCTGTTCAACATGCTTGATATTGTTTGTTATTACTGTTATGTAATCACTAATAAAATTTAAAAAAACAAAAAAAAAACATAACATTTCAGAAGCACACAGCTTCTACCCGACAAAAGCACATGGAGAAGATCAAAATGTGGGCAGAGTCTAGGTCCCTCTCCCAGTACTCCTTCTTCAACCTCTTTTTCTGGTCATCACATAAGGTCTGGAAGCAACTGCCCTGTCGAGGCAAACCCAAAGAGGTATAGAACGAAATATTTAGTGAGAAAGGTGTAATTTAGTGAGAGAGTTGAGGTAGAAGTAACAGAGATAGAACGAGATAGAGGGGAAGTGAAGAGATGGGTTGGTGAGCAAATTTTGAGGTAAACTGTAGGACTGGGTGTAACTTGAGTAATTTTCATATCAGAAATTACACAAACTATCCCAAAAATGACACAAAAATATTTCTTATTATGTGAAATGCAATTCCAGCACCTCACGCACAAAGATGACTGAAGACTCATTTCGCAATAATTAAAAAAGAACAGAAGAGCATGAAGCGCGATGCTTGAAGCAACCATTTTGATTTAGGTGTGGCACTTCTGCCTCTAGCCTACCTGTTTCCCAGGAATATGTTTTTTCTCAAAACTCATAGTATTACCATGCATGGCTTTTCCACACAGCCTTTACCACGCAGATGTCTTTACCACACATGTTAAGTATGTGTATGGTAAGTATACACCCCCAAACATATATTTCCTAATAAACAGAAAGTGACGGTGTTCTTGTGATTTGTTTTGCAACCGACCCACCCATGACATGCACAGTCAGGAATTGGTAACATCCTCTGGAATAACAAGATGCTTTTCATGAGAAGTCTCCTATCATCGGAAGTGGAGGTAAGATACGCTGAACATCACCATTTACGTTGAGCACCGATTTACTTCGGGTTGGAGAACGCAAGGGAGTCGGCTTGTCTCCCAGAACAGCCCGTCCTTCTTTGAAGTATAAAACAGAGACGTGTCGGTAGTTTCGGGATCAAACAATGCAGTCTACCTGTCGGAGGTAGAGCTAACCCAAGGTAAGTCATCAGGGATGGCTCCTCCATTATGGTGGAGTAGCGTCGCCCCACTGCCGGAACCAGCAGACGCATGTAAAATAAAATGATAATAAAGCAGTTAGTAAAACTGCTTTATTATCATTTTATTTTACTCCAGAGCCGCTACCAAGTCTTGAGGGCGGGGCCATCAGGAGCAGGAGGAGTGGTGGGCTCAGGGCACTGCCAGTGCGCATGTAGGTTTGGCCAGCGACATGTGCACTTTGATATCTCCAGGCTATTGCTCGGTGATATCGGAAGGCTAGGGAGCACAGGCTCCTAGTCCCTGCTGGAGCATGGAACCAGCCCGCTAAGCCCAATCCCTACGCTTCTCTCTTGTTGGGTAATACCAGCATAAGAGTAGCATCTGGATTGGTGCAGGGGACTCTGGGAGCCTGTGTGCATCATCTGAAGAGGCCACCAGGCGGTGGACGTCAGGCTCCAGGTAAATTTTGATTTTTTTTTATTCCCCCCACCCCTCTCCCCTGCGCTTCTCCACTGATTTCCCCAGCTAGCGGCCGCCACTTTGAGCCATTCCTCTGTGCAAAAGGAGGTGTATTATGGAAACCTGAGCTTGGGAACAGTAGAGCGGTATGATTCGAGAAAGCACATCAAATCTGTCAACTCACACGGTGCCACCGCGTGACACATGATATCAGCTCCCATCACACGGTCACCTGGTGAGGAGCCAATATCACTCGGTGTCAGGGAAAACAAGCTGAAAAGCACTGTAAATAGTGGCTTTCCAGCTCGTTTTCCAAGGCTTGGAACTGCTGACGTCCATTAAGGGATGGGGAAACAGGCCTGGACATGGGCACCAGCCTCAGCAAGCTTTTTTTTTTAGTTTTTGGAGGAGGAGACTTGGGGGTATAAGTGACTCTTAGGTACTTCTCATGACGAGGCCCCGTGCCCTCCTCACACAGTGAGATTTTTGTTCTGGTTGGCAGGTATGGCACATTAAGGAGGAGGAATCAGAAATGTATATAAACTGTCACATTTGAGTACTCTCTGAAATGCTCACTGTTAAAGCCAACAAAATATGTGATGACTATGCTGGAAGGCAAGGGAGAAGGGATACTAATATTGATATCCTGTTAATAACTTGTGAATGAGGAGTGCGTGTGCTAATAAGAGAACAGATGGCTATGGACAAGGTGAACAAAAGGCTAGAAGCCTTTAAAAATCTGTTTACCTTAGACGACAGTCCAGTAACGTGGAAAGAGGAAGGAGCAGGCAATGAAGAACAAGCAATATTACAGCAGAAGTTGGGCACATTGGAAAAACTTGGGAACCTGCAATTAATACATTGTGGGATGGACAACCCTATAACAGTATTTAGATGTAGATAGAATCCCAAGTGGTCTCTGGATTTGTACGGTACCAACGCATGGTAGTCTGATTGATGAACTGTTACAAGAATGGACACGTAACAATACGGACTGCTCTAAGGGAATGATCCGGATACTGATTAAGCATGCATGGGAAGAATATGAGAGTACAATCAAATCAATAAAAAATTTGGAAAAGGAATTGGAGTCCTACAAAGAAAAGCATGAGATAAATACCTATAAAGAAAAGATGGAAGTAAGGATGCAAAAACATGAGGAGGATATAAAAAATAAAAGCACTGGAAATTTACAAGAGATAAAATGGATTATGAAAATGGACGTGTCCTTACATTTGTCAATAAATATGGCTATGCACTAACAACAGAAAAAATGCATCCAAATGTGCAAGAACGAGATGGAAATGTATCCGAAGGCAGCTCAATTATAAGTTCTGATATAGATTAAAGGGAAATACTAGGATCTACAAGTAACTTGAGCACAGGATGAGTGCTTGTAAATGAGTACAGGGTGCTGCAACAAGGACAACAAGCAGCACCCAAACAAGTAAAAACAGGAGATGGAGACGACGAAATATAATGAAGAGGGAGAGCAAAAGGAATCAAAAGAGGCAAATTTACCAGAAGCAGGGCCAAGACCAAGCATCAGTCTGAATGAATGAGAATACCATAATAAATCTGACAGAAAAAGAGTTATCACAGGAGGAAATGGAAGAACTAAATTTGGGCCTATCCTTTTGCCCAACTGCAGAATTTATTTACACAATAACGGGGGAGGGCGGGTGGGAACCTGTTCAATTTTGTTCATAAATTAAATCTAATAAAAACACATTCGCCATCGAAAAACAGGAGTAGAGACAATATCGACTCTATCCCCGCTGATAACGTAACATTATGGACAGTAGATAATGCTGAAGGGCTATGTGATGCACATGACTTAAATCAAAATGATAATGCAATGAAGAACCTGTGCTCAGAGAGAGATGTGAACGCAATAGTTAAAACCTTGAATAAGATCGGTTTAAAACTATCATGAACAGCAAGACAGATTTCCAAACAAAATCCACATGTATTTTGATGTTACTGTATGACGCCATTGATGTGTTTTAAGTAGTGACGATCAAACAGCTGAAACATCTGAGGAGACAAATATTCAATAATCAGAAACACAAATGCGGAACTCATCCATATGATCTGGACTTGCCCCACATTGCAGTTTTACTGGGAGGAAGTACTCGGAAGACTAGGAAGGGCCACGGGCTGGACTATTACACGGGATATTAGGACGGTGTTACTGGGCCTACTAGCAAAGGCCAACCCTCGGAAGAAGGGAGGAAGGTGTCATATGCCAAAGGATATTAATAGGACGAAACTACGTCTCTAGCTAATAAGGGTTTTCTTTAATTTGGTCCAGGGAAGAAAAAATGCAATTACTAAGATCCTGACAACAGTGGATGCACAAAGGAAATGAGGATAATTGTTTGTTTGAAAATGAGAACGTAATTCAAAAATGTGACATATGAAGAATATTTATTATACTTATTAATCTTTTTACTTCTCATAGTTGAGCACGGAGCAAAGGGAAAGACATAAACAATATACAATAATCATATAAATCAGTAGAACACAAAGTAATCAGATGCATAAACATCAAAAAAGAGAGAAATCTCCCACCCCACTAACATAGAGCTCAATTAAAATCATGAACACAGAAACATAAACATATACTTCCAACAGTCAAACCATCTCATACATTCCACATTCTCACATATCCAATAAAACAATTTACACGCAAAGATAATAAGAGTAAGACAGAAACCCAATCAGGATTATGTAATAGTAGTGGTAGGTTGGCAAAAATGCATCCAGTTGGTACTTTCAGGTATATACCACTCTGTGGTTTCTGTCTTGCACGGTGCCGACGCGCGTTTCGGTGCTAGGCTAAATAGTAGCCATCACCTTCCTCAGGTCACTAGTAGGTTGATAATCTAAACAGGGGAGCACTAAGGCAGGGAGGAGAAATTGGAACAAAGACAACGTTGACTGAGTGACAAATTGGCACTTCTCAAGTCAGGAGCTCCGCTTTTAGCTACAAAAGAAAAATGAGGAAATATAAAAATATGTACGAGTCTCCCCTGGTAACATGAAACCCAATACTGACCTTTAAATAAAAGGATAAAGTGTTCCAGTGTCTTCACCCGAGTAGACAGAAGGGAGTGCATAATAGAGAAAATGAAGTGAGTATCACTGGGTGTTCTGATAAAGTAAAGCCAATCGAGTACCTGTGTAAAGAGCCATAGAAAAGAGAGGCCCAAAGTAACAGACCAGATCAAATCCATGCACACACAGGGCAACCAAGTACTATACAGAAAAATGAAGACATAAAGTGTGCTACAGAAATATCTAGGTGCCTAGACAGTATGTGACAGATATATAGCCGCAATAACTTACTTTAGATCCAATCACAAAGATTCCTACATGAGACAATGGGGAAACATATCGCAGTGCTGGAGACAATACTGAAATCCTTCTAGAGTTGCTGAAAGTCGATGAGTCGGTTAAAGGTAGAAATCTGAAACACAAGTAGCAGGAGATGACCTGATCCTGCTAACTCTAAACATACCGAAGATAAGCTGGGACGGAGTACATGGCGGGCCCATGTATTAAGATGCCGATAGGTGTACCTCTGTAAGAGGTGAATAGTTACCTTAATGATAATGAGAGTCCATGTGAGGAACCCTCCAAGGACATCCCAAGGGCCAGGGATAAACCAGGGAATAGCGACTGGAAAGCAGACAGTGATGGCAGGCCGACTACGATAAGCGTCGGGACTCAATGGAAGCTGTAATAAAATACGGGGAGTGAGGTGAAAATCGGGGAACAAATTAATAAGGAAGTGGGCCTCTTCCCCATAGGCATACTCTCGGGTGAAGGGGCAGATAAAGGAGCTGCACCAGAATACACACTTAGAACAAGGGAATATAGGGAAAGCTACCCCAGGAGAGTTTGGGGAATAAAGCTAATGTGACGACCGGCAGAACTTTCGTTCTTACCTACCAAGCCGTTGGGTCTCGCTCGATCTGTGTGGTCCTCATACAAACTCCGCCGAGGCTGGCAGTAGGCCGATAGAAATTTTGCGGGGCGAACCAAGTACAACGTCTTCCAGCGGTCATGGTGGCAGGAATACGGCATCCTGGGTCCCAGATACGATGTGTGGACCCGCCTTCAATAAGAATGGTCAGGAGACTAGCCTGCCAAGAAGCTGGTTATATATTGGTTCCAGATGGCGGGCACGTGATCATTTAAACGCGGACCTCTCGCCCGGTAACTGTGTATCGCAACAAAAATAGAAAGAGGACTGCTGTACGGCGGAGCCATTTTGGAAGTAACTAGAGTTCAGAATAATAAAGAAGTCTCAATCGTTTGAACGGCCCAAAGATCTATGGGATCAGACCTAATTAATAGACCGACATTGTCCGAAATGAATAAAGAAGAAATCAATTTGAAGAAACCGGAGGAGGGATGATAGAGGGAGTGTAAAACACAGACCTCTGCAAATGGGCATGTCAAGATAATTCCATAGTTGAAAGGCGCCTACCAAAGACTAAGGGGCTCAGATCGCTTGTTCCCAAGGAGTGTTTTCGTTCAATCCCTGTTTTCCAGCATTCAGAAAGAAAATCCAAAATACTTCCCTGGTCTTTCGAACCTTGTTCACATCTCGTCCTCTTTCCGAAGTGATTTTCTCCAAAACAGTCCATTTAAGGTCAACTTCGGTATGTCCCATCTGTGTCCAATGTTGGACCAAGGGAGCGGACGTTCTTTTCATCCGAATATTGGATTTGTGCTCTCCGATACGTACTCTGATCTCTCTACCAGTTTCGCCAATATAGTAGAGATTGTATGGGCAAATAATGCAGTACACTACGTTTGCGGTCCTGCAGTTGGTCATTTGGTTAAGTTTGATAATCTTGTGTCTGATGTTAATGTGATCAGCAATTATGGCATTGTCGCAGGCATGGCACGTTCCACACCTGTGGTTGCCTCTGATCGGAGTATCGCCTGTGATAGATTTTTGAAGGAAAGTATCAGTTTTATCCAGTTTAGCCCTCACTAGGAAATTCCGACGGTTCCTATTTCGTCGGAATGCAAAGGTGGGTTTGGGGATCTTGGGCACATCGTCCCTGAGGTTAAGCAGATGCCACTCCGAGTATATGGCTTGTTGGATTTTGTGATTGAGGTTGGAGTGGCGAGTCACACAAACCAGTTTCTTATCTGTCGGTTCGGATTTGGGAATAAACATAGTGCCTCTGTTAAAGTATTTGGCTCTCTTGTAAGAGTCCCGAATGAGTCTCTTAGGATAACCTTGGGCTAGAGGTTTTCCTTTGAGAATATCGGCATGAAAGTCAAAGTCATAGATATTAGTACAGTTCCTACGCAAGCGTAGGAACTGACTAAAGGAATCCCGTCTTTTGGCAGCGCGGATGATAGCTGCTGTAATGGAGGAGAGTGTTCTTGGCTGTAGGTTTGGTGTACAGGGATACAGCAATATGTTGGTCCCTGTGTTGTATCCACACATCCAGGAATTCAACCTGATGTGTGGATGTCACTGACCATGTCATGAATGATGTAATATGTGACGTCATCAGCAGTGCATTGCGGGGGCGCAAGTTATAGTTAGCTGAACTAACTATGACGGCCGAATTTCTCTGGTTTTGTATGAGTGAAATGTCCAACTAACTATAACAGCCCTGAAACCTGTGGTTTTTTCAGTAAATTTCTAAGGTTTTTTAAATGCTAATTTCTCACTATAAAGTCCTTGAAAGCTATGGTTTTTTCAGTGAATTTCAAAGGTTTTTTAAATGCTAATTTCTAACTATAATGTCCCTGAAACCTATGGTTTTTTCAGTGTTGCAAAGGTTTTTTAAATGCTAATTTCTAACTATAACGTCCCTGAAACCTATGGTTTTTTCAGTGAATATATATATATATATATATATATATATATATATTATATTCAACAAACGCCGAAGCTTCTCAAGATGCACTCGACAGTGCGTCTGCCATTCGGCATCACGGTTCAGCCCGCCCCAGCCATCCAAGTTCGTTGTGTTGCCTGACGCGTTTCTGTGGCCAACGTACCACTTCATCAGAGGCATTTCTCCTGTACGCATTGGAGCGCTCTTTATACTGCATTCTGATTGGTTTAAAAACCCCTCATGGGTTCAACTACGTACTTGATTTCTTCATACAGCATGCTGGGATGTGTGGTCACATCGAGCTTTCATTAAACACCTATAGTAGGTTCCAATGCTTACAGATTTCAGAGAGTCAGTTAAAATCCTTAGTAGGATCTGGATGTGATGGGAGCAGGCACTCTTCATCAAGACGCACTGTGCTGGAAACCGGAGCAGGAAGGTTCCTCTCCCTCAGCCTCTCATTCCTTCGAGATGGTGCATCTTGCACGGGAGGGCACCCGGGTCATAATTTTATTCAACAAACGCCGAAGCTTCTCAAGATGCACTCGACAGTGCGTCTGCCATTCGGCATCATGGTTCAGCCCGCCCCAGCCATCCAAGTTCGTTGTGTTGCCTGACGCGTTTCTGTGGCCAACGTACCACTTCATCAGAGGCATTTCTCCTGTATGCATTGGAGCGCTCTTTATACTGCATGCTGATTGGTTTAAAAACCCCTCATGGGTTCAACTACGTACTTGATTTCTTCATACAGCATGCTGGGATGTGTGGTCACATCGAGCTTTCATTAAACACCTATAGTAGGTTCCAATGCTTACAGATTTCAGAGAGTCAGTTAAAATCCTTAGTAGGATCTGGATGTGATGGGAGCAGGCACTCTTCATCAAGACGCACTGTGCTGGAAACCGGAGCAGGAAGGTTCCTCTCCCTCAGCATCTCATTCCTTCGAGATGGTGCATCTTGCACGGGAGGGCACCCGTGTCATAATTTTATTCAACAAATGCCGAAGCTTCTCAAGATGCACTCGACAGTGCGTCTGCCATTCGGCATCACGGTTCAGCCCGCCCCAGCCATCCAAGTTCGTTGTGTTGCCTGACGCGTTTCTGTGGCCAACGTACCACTTCATCAGAGGCATTTCTCCTGTACGCATTGGAGCGCTCTTTATACTGCATGCTGATTGGTTTAAAAACCCTCATGGGTTTAACTGCGTACTTGATTTCTTCTTGCAGCATGCTGGGATGTGTGGTCGCATCAAGCTTTCATTAAACACCTATAGTAGGTTCCAATGCTTACAGATTTCAGAGAGTCAGTTAAAATCCTTAGTAGGATCTGGATGTGATGGGAGCAGGCACTCTTCATCAAGACGCACTGTGCTGGAAACCGGAGCAGGAAGGTTCCTCTCCCTCAGCCTCTCATTCCTTCGAGATGGTGCATCTTGCACGGGAGGGCACCCGTGTCATAATTTTATTCAACAAACGCCGAAGCTTCTCAAGATGCACTCAACAGTGCGTCTGCCATTCGGCATCACGGTTCAGCCCGCCCCAGCCATCCAAGTTCGTTGTGTTGCCTGACGCGTTTCTGTGGCCAACTACCACTTCATTGTTAGAGGCACAAGCTTTTTGCTACCTTCGGTAGCTGGATATAAGAGCATTTGCATTATATCTTGTCATTCATGTTAACCAGGATGGTATTGCAATATGCCAGGGTATTTGCCCTTTATTTTGCTTAAATTGTATATAATATAATACTATCTGGTGATACATGTTGATTGCGTAGGTAGATTGAGGACATTTTGAGCGGCATAGCATGTATTGCATTATTATGTGCGCGTATTTTGATTATATATTTTTGTATGTATATATTTTCTTTGTGCACATTTTGGGATTTTAACCGATGATGTACATAGGACATGGTATTATTCTTGTGTTCTTTTACTGTTACATCATGGTCGCCAAGTTTGTTGTCCAAGGACAGGTCCTCTTTCGATCTCTGGATATATGTGGCTGGATATAAGAGCACTTGCATTACATCATGCTATTTATGTTACCAGGTTGGCATCGCAATATGCCATGGCATTATTTTGTTTATATGTAGAATATATTTACATGTCGGTCGCGTAGGTAGATTGAGGACAATTTGTGCGCATAGCATGTATTATGACATTGCATTATTATGTGCGCGTATTTTGCTATGATTATATTTGTGAATGCTTATATTATCTCTGTGCACATTTTGGGATTTTAACCGATGATGAGTATAGGATTTATCACTAGACTTGTGTATTGTTACATCATGGCCGCCAAGTTTCTGTCCATGGACATGTCCTCTTTCAATTTCTAATGTTTGTACTCGTGCAATAACTTTATTAGCTACCACATTCTATGTGCTCTTTTCACGTGATCAAGGCTGTTTACAGTCGAAACGCGTAGTGAATAAACTTGGACAAATAAGACTGGTGTCCTGCATCCTATCCTGAGAGCGTACTTCATTGGATTTTCTTCATATATATATATATATTCACTGAAAAAACCATAGGTTTCAGGGACGTTATAGTTAGAAATTAGCATTTAAAAAACTTTGAAATTCACTGAAAAAACCATAGCTTTCAGGGACGTTATAGTTAGTTGGACATTTCACTCGTACAAAACCATAGAAATTCCGGCGTTATAGTTAGTTCAGCTAACTATAACTCGCGCCCCCGCAATGCACTGCTGATGACGTCACATATTACATCATTCATGACATGGTCAGTGACATCACTGATGACATCTCAAACCTATGGTTTTTTCAGTGAATTTCTATGGTTTTTTAAATGCTAATTTCTAACTATAACGTGCCTGAAACCTATGGTTTCTTCAGTGAATTTCTATGTTTTTTTAAATGCTAATTTCTAACTATAACGTGCCTGAAACCTATGGTTTTTTCAGTGAATTTCAAAGGTTTTTTAAATGAAAATTTGTAAGTCTAATGTACCTCAATCCTATGTTTTTTTATTTTCTATATATATATACATATATATATATTTAAAAAAATTATGAATAATTTTTAGTTAGGAAAACTATATTCATTCTTTTTTTAATATTATACAGAAGTCGCGCACCCTTCGCGCACCCTACACGATGGCTGCGCGCATTCCAGTAGCCATTTTGAAAAGTCGCGCTGGGGTCGCGACTTCGGCATAATTTGTAAAGTATGAAATATCTTTAAATTAATTATAAATAAAAGTTTTCCTTTAAGTGTTTGTCTAAATTTATTAATAAAAGTATTTTTAAAGTATTATTTTCAATATAATTTCAACGAAAAATTATTCGATTATTATTGGATTCGGAGGTTAGGAGGGATGGCCATTTTGCTCGATCTGTTTTGCAAGATTTTTGGTCTAGTCAGGTGGACACCCTCCTTCGGGTGAGGTACGGCTTGGGGTTTCTATTCAAAGGTGAGGAATCCACAGGCAGAAGTATCCATCAGAAGAACAAGTTACTTACCTTCGGTAACACTTTTCTGGTGGATACAGTATCTGCCTGTGGATTCCTCACTGTCCCACCCTCCTCCCCGTTGTCCACCTGTTTCTACCAAAAATATGCTTTTACTGTTTGGCATGAATGTTTTTAATATGTCTTATTCATGCTTATGTTTTAATAGTGAGAAATGCTTGATCTGTTGCTATTTCTTTATGCCTTTATTGGTTATGTATTTGTATATATATATATATATATATATATATATATATATATATATATATATATATATATTTAGTATACTATGTATACATGTGAAAATGTGTCGGTCCGCCTGTTTGCCTCGGTGGCATGGAAAAAATGGGTGGAACTGACGTCAGCACTCCGACGAGGTCCTCTTATGGCTCCGATGACGTCATACGGTGTCGCGAGCGGAGCCGTGCTATTATGACGTCCTCGTCGACGTGGGAGAGCTAGGAAAGAATTTCCGCGGAATGCTGGCGCAGGGGATATTCACCTAAGTGTTCAGGCTAGTCCTTTGGGAGCAACTGTTTATGTTGCCACTCCAGAAACCGAAACCAGTGATCCGAGGGCAGAGGCCCTGCAGATGGCACACGAGGTGGGGAGCCCAGTCGTGTGCACCGGCGGGGCAGCGAAGTGACAAGCACCACTACCCACAAAAAAGGTAACGAGGGCACTGAATAACACAGGATCTTCTCTTTGTATCTGGCAGGAACAACGAGGTTAAAATGCCCTAGTTCCAAAATGTAGAATTAGTGCTACAACGGTCTTCAAGAGGACCTGCGATGGATGCCGCTTCTGCCTCCCGCACCCTGGAGGCGGCACATGGGTCACGCGGTACGGTCATACTGCGGTGGGACGCACACTCGTTGACCTCTCATGGCACTGCTCCACACTTCGGGGAGGACGCTTTCCATTAGCTGTGTTTTCTGATGACGTGTCGCGCCGGCCCCGTCCAACAACAGAACTCCTTTAGATCCAAACAGACTCTTCCACTCTCTCACCGAAAGTGAAACCAGGCCACGAGGACACTTTCACAATACAACAGCCGGGAATACACTTTTCGGTAAAAAAAACACATTCCTTCCTCCTAATTTATCAAATAAACGACTCACTGAAGAACAGGGGCCAGCTTCGATCGGTAAACAGCCGTTACAGCGACTTTTTTACTTCGCAAATACTATTACAACGCATGCATTACCACGCATGCGTCGCACATCGCGAAGTTATTACTACGCATTTTTTTAGAACGCATGGTCATTTACCACGCATGCCTTTACAACGAATTTCGTTGTAAAGGTATGTATGGTAAATGACCATGCGTTCTAAAAATGTAGACGTTCCACGTCGTTGTAAGGAAACAGAGGCTGTTCCGTTTCCTCACAGCGACGTGCACCGCCCCTCAGAGATGACGTGAAGCAGGAACCACGAGGAGAGAGGAACAACGAGGAGTGAGAGGTAAGGGGATTGGGCATGGGGTGGGGGTTACTTTTCTAGGGTTTAGGGTAGTGCAGTGGTGTTTGTGTAGTGTAGGGGGTCGTGCTGGGGGTAGTGTTTTAGGGTTTAGGGTAGTGCAGTGGTGTTTGGGTAGTGTAGGGGGTCATGCTGGGGGTAGTGTTTTAGGGTTTAGGGTAGTGAGTGGTGTTTGGGTAGTGTAGGGGTCGTGCTGGGGCTAGTGTTTTAGGGTTTAGGGTAGTGCAGTGGTGTTTGTGTAGTGTAGGGGGTCGTGCTGGGGGTAGTGTTTTAGGGTTTAGGGTAGTGCAGTGGTGTTTGTGTAGTGTAGGGGGTCGTGCTGGAGGTAGTGTTTTAGGGTAGAGCAGTGGTGTTTGGGTAGTGTAGGGGGTTGTGCTGGGGGTAGTGTTTTAGGGTTTAGGGTAGTGCAGTGGTGTTTGGGTAGTGTAGGGGGTCATGCTGGGGGTAGAGTTTTAGGGTTTAGGGTAGTGCAGTGGTGTTTGGTTAGTGTAGGGGGTCGTGCTGGGAGTAGTGTTTTAGGGTTTAGGGTAGTGCAGTGGTGTTTGTGTAGTGTAGGGGTCGTGCTGGGGGTAGTGTTTTAGGGTTTAGGGTAGTGCAGTGGTGTTTGGGTATTATAGGGGGTCATGCTGGGGGTAGTGTTTTAGGGTTTAGGGTAGTGCAGTGGTGTTTGTGTAGTGTAGGGGGTCGTGCTGGGGGTAGTGTTTTAGGGTTTAGGGCAGTGCAGTGGTGTTTGGGTAGTGTAGGGGGTCGTGCTGGGAGTAGTGTTTTAGGGTTTAGTTTAGCGCAGTGGTGTTTGTGTAGTGTAGGGGGTCGTGCTGGGGATAGTGTTTTAGGGTTTAGGGTAGTGCAGTGGTGTTTGGGTAGTGTAGGCGGTCGAGCTGGGGGTAGATTTAGGGTTTAGGGTAGCGCAGTGGTGTTTGTGTAGTGTAGGGGGTCGTGCTGGGGGTAGTGTTTTAGGGTAGCGCAGTGGTGTTTGTGTAGTGTAGGGGGTCGTGCTGGGGTAGTGTTTTAGGGTTTAAGGTAGCGCAGTGGTGTTTGGGTAGTGTAGGGGGTCGTGCTGGGGGTAGTATTTTAGGGTTTAGGGTAGCACAGTGGTGTTTGGGTAGTGTAGGGGGTCGTGCTGGGGGTAGTGTTTTAGGGTTTAGGGTAGCGAAGTGGTGTTTGGGTAGTGTAGGGGGTCGTGCTGGGGGTAGATTTAGGGTTTAGTGCAGTGGTGTTTGTGAAGTGTAAGGGGTCATGCTGGGGGTAGTGTTTTAGGGTTTAGGGTCGCGCACTGGTGTTTGTGAAGTGTAGGGGCTGTGTTATATCTAAGGTTTTATTCTATGCACCTTCCCTGTTTCTCTGCCTCTGCTGCTCAGCCAGTGAGAGTAGAATGTTGGTGTGGATGGTGATGTCACTGGAATGTTAGGATTGCTGTGAGGTGGAGTGTCAGTTAGATCCTGGGCTGAGCAGCAGAGAGGCTGCTCCTGGTGGGGCCTTATTACATCTTTACTGGAAAACTTATCTAAACATCTAAGATCAATAAACATATCATCTGTAACCTATCCAAGTCTACTGGAACTCTTTACCTACGACATAACAAATTGGCGACGAGTTGGATTCAAAACCATGCGTGAGGACTTCAAGCTTGAAAAGGTACTTTTATACAAGATTTTACTTTAAAAAAACTTACCTAAGGATCTTACGCCCTCCCGCCCCACCAGTGTCCAGATTCACCGGACAGTCCATTTTACAGGGCGTATGTTTCCTGCTACGTGTTCTTTCTGCCCGATTCCTGCTGCGTGCTTCTGACAGGGTGTTTGTTACCTGCTGCCATGCTTCCTGCTGCCCTGACACCCTGCTGCTTTAAAATTTCTACCATCGTGTGGACCCGGCATCTACAAAGATTGGCACTACATCTAAGAACCCATTGACAGGGCGTATGTTTCCTGCTGCCTGTTTTCTGCTGCCATTTATACTTTGCTACTACTGACATGGCGTATGCTTCCTGCTTCTGCCTACTTCATTTTCCAATCTTCAGACTAACCTTCTTACAGTATGTGCAGCCATGAGTTTCTGATGTACTTCGGATGTTAACTATTGGCAAAGTTAAACCTGCACCTGCGAACCTTGATGTACTCTGGATTTTACTTAACTCGCAAAGTTACTTCTGCACTACTTGTCTGACTTCTTTTGGATTTTCTGGTGCTGTGCCTACCCCAATTGTGATTTTTTTTTCCTACAGTCTTGGCTCTCAAAATGAATTCGGGACAGTTTTATTTTTGGGGTCTGAATCCTCCCGAGTGCCATTTTCAATCATTGTGCGGCACGAATATGCAGTGCTCATTCTCACCGTTAACCTTGTGCCACTTTAAAAATTGTCCGCGAGGACTCCATCGTCACAGCGCACGCTCCCTTCTTTGTGGTTGTTTCCGTGGATGCTTCTTTCCTGCACTCCTGGAATCCTGGGATCCTCGCTGCTCGGAGACGTTCTACCTCATTTGCGCGCCTTGAGCCATCCAGCGTGTGTCTCCTATATGTGCCGCAATGTTAATTCGGGCGATCCTTCATCTTACAATCTGGATCTTCTTTCTGTTGTCTCTTCGATGCCCCTGGAGCCTGATGCATCTGAAGTACTTTTGGGAAGTCTCGCCTGACTTCAGCCTGCTGTTGCCTTTTCGATGTCCGTGGAGCCTGACTTATGTGAAGTACCTTTCTGGGGATTTACTTTCTTGACTTATGCCCTTTTTGCCGTCTGAACAGAGACGCTTTGCTGGGTTTCGTCTATGCTTCTCTCTCCTCACCTCCTTGTTTGGATCTTCAGGTTAAGCTTTTATTTGAAGCAACAGCACCTTGCAGTCATACTTTGGCTCCTCTACATACGGCGTTTTAATTTATTTTCTTTCTTATTTCTTCTATTTTTTTTGCACCTG
Source organism: Calotriton arnoldi (assembly GCA_963921515.1). Taxonomy (NCBI): domain Eukaryota; kingdom Metazoa; phylum Chordata; class Amphibia; order Caudata; family Salamandridae; genus Calotriton; species Calotriton arnoldi. The sequence goes on along the minus strand of CAWUFW010011558.1, from coordinate 22,692 downwards.
TGTTTATTTAATTCCATGCCATGTTTCTTATCCTATCCACGGTTTTCTTTTGACTGTTTATGTCTATTCTTTCTTATTTTGCATTGAACGCTCTTTATATTTGCATGCCTTGCATATGATTGTTATTACATCCCTGCTTTGATGTATTCATATAATAACCCTTTATTCATTATTGCTATTTACATGTTGCTGCTCTTTTGATTTCGGTGGGGTGCAGTTCACCCAGATCGCACCTTTTTATCTATTTACTCTCTACTTATTTCTGGCATGCAAGTTTTTGCTTCTTCATTCTTCTTGCGTTTATTTTCATGCGTGGTGTAACTTGAGGTATGACTGTATTTTTGATTTGCTTTGTGGTACAGTTCACCCAGATCGCATTTTCCTTGCACTTTCATGCGTGGTCTAATTCGAGGTGCGACTGTACTTTTATCTGCTGTGTGGTACAGTTCACCCAGATCGCATTTTCCTTGCATTTATTGTTCTGAGGATTCACTAGTTTGGTGTTTTCACCCTTTTATACTTCTTTTTACATGTCTTTCTTCTGGATGATGTGTTGGGTGTACGCCACCCGTTACTGTTTGGGGTTCACAATTTGGTATTTTCACCCATTTATACTTTTTATCACATGTCTTTCCCTTGGGATGATGTGTTGGGTGTACGCCACCCGTTTTGCTTTCTTGTTGGGTGTTTTCACCCTTTTGCTTGCTTTCTGGTTGGGTGTAAGTCACTCGTTTGCTTTTTCTGATTGGGTGTTAGTCACCCGTTGCTTGATTTCTTGTTGGGTGTGAGTCACTCGGTACTTACTTATGATTGATTTCTGTTTGGGTGTTGGTCACCCCTTGCTTGTTTCCTGTTGGGTGCTGGTCACCCGTTGCTTACTTTTGCTTGGTTGTAGTCTTTGTCTTTTCTTCTCTTTGCTATGTTCTGTGTTTCCCATAATCTTCGCCAGCCTGGCCAGCTGGTGTGGTTGTGGTGGTCATTCGGAGCATCCTTTTCTTGTTTGTTTTTCGTGTTTTACTTTTCTCCCTTCTTCTTTAAATTTTTCTGTTTCAATTTTGCCTTTCTAGGAAGGAGATGTGTCTCTCTTATCTTTTTTGGTAGTCTATTTTTCTCTTTGTATGTTTCTGCATTTGTATTGTCGCTATTTAAGTGCCTGTGTTTTTCACTAAATGCTGTTAGCATTTTTGCATTTGCGACATCATATTTTTCTCTGTTTATGTTTCAATATTTGTATTGTCGCAATTTAAGTGCCTGTGTATTTCACTAATGCGGTTTGCATTTTTTTGCATTTGCGACATCTTCTTATGCATGTTTCTTTTCTCTAAACGCTGTTTGCATTTTTTGTATTTGCGATATGTTATTATGCAAGTTTTTATTCATATTTTAGTCTTCTACATTTCTGATGTAATGCTGTTTTCTTCTTGTATCTTGCGACATTTTCTCCCACAAGTTTCTTCATATTTGAAATGTTTTTGTCTGTTATATAAAGGGGGAAGGTGTGTTATATCTAAGGTTTTATTCTATGCACCTTCCCTGTTTCTCTGCCTCTGCTGCTCAGCCAGTGAGAGTAGAATGTTGGTGTGGATGGTGATGTCACTGGAATGTTAGGATTGCTGTGAGGTGGAGTGTCAGTGAGATCCTGGGCTGAGCAGCAGAGAGGCTGCTCCTGGTGGGGCCTTATTACATCTTTACAGTAAAACTTATCTAAACATCTAAGATCAATAAACATATCATCTGTAACCTATCCAAGTCTACTGGAACTCTTTACCTACGACATAAAAGGCTCGTGCTGGGGGTAGGGTTTTAGGGTTTAGGGTAGCGTAGAGGTGTTTGTGAAGTGTAGGGGGTCGTGCTGGGGGCAGTGTTTTAGGGTTTAGGGTAGCGCAGTGGTGTTTGGGTAGTGTAGGGGGTCGTGCTGGGAGTAGTGTTTTAGGGTTTAGGGTAGCGCAGTGGTGTTTGGGTAGTGTAGGGGGTCGTGCTGGGAGTAGTGTTTTAGGGTTTAGGGTAGTGCAGTGGTGTTTGGGTAGTGTAGGGGGTCGTGCTGGGGGTAGTGTTTTAGGGTTTAGGGTAGTGCAGTGGTGTTTGGGTAGTGTAGGGGGTCGTGCTGGGGGTAGTGTTTTAGGGTTTAGGGTAGTCCAGTGGTGTTTGGGTAGTGTAGGGGGTCGTGCTGGGGGTAGTGTTTTAGGGTTTAGGGTAGTGCAGTGGTGTTTGTGTAGTGTAGGGGGTCGTGCTGGGGGTAGTGTTTTAGGGTTTAGGGTAGCGCAGTGGTGTTTGTGTAGTGTAGGGGGTCATGCTGGGGGTAGTGTTTTAGGGTTTAGGGTAGCGCAGTGGTGTTTGGGTAGTGTAGGGGGTCGTGCTGGGGGTAGTGTTTTAGGGTTTAGGGTAGCGCAGTGGTGTTTGGGTAGTGTAGGGGGTCGTGCTGGGGGTAGTGTTTTAGGGTTTAGGGTAGCGCAGTGGTGTTTGGGTAGTGTAGGGGGTCGTGCTGGGGGTAGATTTAGGGTTTAGGGTAGCGCAGTGGTGTTTGTGTAGTGTAGGGGGTCATGCTGGGGGTAGTGTTTTAGGGTTTAGGGTAGCGCAGTGGTGTTTGTGTAGTGTAGGGGGTCGTGCTGGGGGTAGTGTTTTAGGGTTTAGGGTAGTGCAGTGGTGTTTGTGTAGTGTAGGGGGTCATGCTGGGGGTAGTGTTTTAGGGTTTAGGGTAGTGCAGTGGTGTTTGGGTAGTGTAGGGGGTCGTGCTGGGGGTAGTGTTTTAGGGTTTAGGGTAGCGCAGTGGTGTTTGGGTAGTGTAGGGGTCGTGCTGGGGGTAGTGTTTTAGGGTTTAGGGTAGTGCAGTGGTGTTTGTGTATTGTAGGGGGTCGTGCTGGGGGTAGTGTTTTAGGGTTTAGGGTAGTGCAGTGGTGTTTGGGTAGTGTAGGGGGTCGTGCTGGGGGTAGTGTTTTAGGGTTTAGGGTAGTGCAGTGGTGTTTGGGTAGTGTAGGGGGTCGTGCTGGGGGTAGCGGTTTAGGGTTTAGGGTAGTGCAGTGGTGTTTGGTGTAGTGTAGGGGGTCGTGCTGGGGGTAGTGTTTTAGGGTTTAGGGTAGTGCAGTGGTGTTTGTGTAGTGTAGGGGGTCGTGCTGGGGGTAGTGTTTTAGGGTTTAGGGTAGTGCAGTGGTGTTTGGGTAGTGTAGGGGGTCGTGCTGGGGGTAGTGTTTTAGGGTTTAGGGTAGTGCAGTGGTGTTTGGGTAGTGTAGGGGGTCGTGCTGGGGGTAGTGTTTTAGGGTTTAGGGTAGTGCAGTGGTGTTTGGGTAGTGTAGGGGGTCGTGCTGGGGGTAGTGTTTTAGGGTTTAGGGTAGTGCAGTGGTGTTTGGGTAGTGTAGGGGGTCGTGCTGGGGGTAGATTTAGGGTTTAGGGTAGTGCAGTGGTGTTTGGGTAGTGTAGGGGGTCGTGCTGGGGGTAGTGTTTTAGGGTTTAGGGTAGTGCAGTGGTGTTTGGGTAGTGTAGGGGGTCATGCTGGGGGTAGTGTTTTAGGGTTTAGGGTAGTGCAGTGGTGTTTGGGTAGTGTAGGGGTTCGTGCTGGCGGTAGATTTAGGGTTTAGGGTAGCTCAGTGGTGTTTGTGTAGTGTAGGGGGTCGTGCTGGGGGCAGTGTTTTAGGGTTTAGGGTAGCGCAGTGGTGTTTGGGTAGTGTAGGGGGTCATGCTGGGGGTAGTGTTTTAGGGTTTAGGGTAGCGCAGTGGTGTTTGTGTAGTGTAGGGGGTCGTGCTGGGGGTAGTGTTTTAGGGTTTAGGGTAGCGCAGTGGTGTTTGTGTAGTGTAGGGGGTCGTGCTGGGGGTAGTGTTTTAGGGTTTAGGGTAGCGCAGTGGTGTTTGGGTAGTGTAGGGGGTCATGCTGGGGGAAGTCTTTTAGGGTTTAGGGTAGCGCAGTAGTGATTGGGTAGTGTAGGGGGTCGTGCTGGGGGTAGTGTTTTAGGGTTTAGGGTAGTGCAGTGGTGTTTGGGTAGTGTAGGGGGTCATGCTGGGGGTAGTGTTTTAGGGTTTAGGGTAGCGCAGTGGTGTTTGTGTAGTGTAGGGGGTCGTGCTGGGGGTAGTGTGTTAGGGTTTAGGTTAGCGCAGTGGTGTTTGTGTAGTGTAGGGGGTTGTGCTGGGGGTAGTGTTTTAGGGTTTAGGGTAGTGCGGTGGTGTTTGTGTAGTGTAGGGGGTAGTGTGTTTAGGGTTTAGGGTAGTGCAGTGGTGTTTGTTTAGTGTAGGGGGTCGTGCTGGGGGTAGTGTTTTAGGGTTTAGGGTAGTGCAGTGGTGTTTGTGTAGTGTAGGGGTTGTGTTTTAGTGTTTAGGGTAGTGCAGTGGTGTTTGGGTAGTGTAGGGGTCGTGCTGGGGGTAGTGTTTTAGGGTTTTGGGTAGTGCAGTGGTGTTTGTGTAGTGTAGGGGGTCGTGCTGGGGGTAGATTTAGGGTTTAGGGTAGTGCAGTGGTGTTTGGGTAGTGTAGGGGGTCGTGCTGGGGGTAGTGTTTTAGGGTTTAGGGTAGCGCAGTGGTGTTTGTGTAGTATAGGGGGTCATGCTGGGGGTAGTGTTTTAGGGTTTACTGTAGTGCAGTGGTGTTTGGGTAGTGTAGGCGGTCGTGCTGGGGGTAGCGTTTTAGGGTTTAGGGTAGTGCACTGGTGTTTGGGTAGTGTAGGGGGTCGTGCTGGGGGTAGATTAAGGGTTTAGGGTAGTGCAATGGTGTTTGTGGTAGTGTAGGGGGTCGTGCTGGGGGTAGTGTTTTAGGGTTTAGGGTAGTGCAGTGGTGTTTGTGTAGTGTAGGGGGTCGTGCTGGGGGTAGTGTTTTAGGGTTTAGGGTAGTGCAGTGGTGTTTGGGTAGTGTAGAGGTGTCGTGCTGGGGGTAGTCTTTTAGGGTTTAGGGTAGTGCAGTGGTGTTTGTGTAGTGCAGGGGGTCATGCTGGGGGTAGTGTTTTAGGGTTTAGGGTAGTGCAGTGGTGTTTGGGTAGTGTAGGGGGTCGTGCTGGGGGTAGATTTAGGATTTAGGGTAGTGCAGTGGTGTTTATTTAGTGTAATGGGTTGTGCTGGGGGTAGTGTTTTAGGGTTTAGGGTAGTGCAGTGGTGTTTGGGTAGTGTAGGGGGTCGTGCTGGGGGTAGTGTTTTAGGGTTTAGGGTAGTGCAGTGGTGTTTGGGTAGTGTAGGGTGTCGTGCTGGTGGTAGTGTTTTAGGGTTCAGGGTAGTATAGTGGTGTTTGGGTAGTGTAGGGGGTCATGCTGGGGGTAGATTTAGGGTATAGGGTAGTGCAGTGGTGTGTGTGTAGTGTAGGGGGTCGTGCTGGGGTTAGTGTTTTAGGGTTTAGGGTAGTGCAGTGGTGTTTGGGTAGTGTAGGGGGTCGTGCTGGGGGGTAGTGTTTTATGGTTTAGGGTAGTGCAGTGGTGTTGTGGTAGTGTAGGGGGTCATGCTGGGGGTAGGGTTTTAGGGTTAGGGTAGTGCAGTGGTGTTTGGGTAGTGTAGGGGGTCGTGCTTGGGGTAGTGTTTTAGGGTTTAGGGTAGTGCAGTGGTGTTTGTGTAGTGTAGGGGGTCGTGTTTTAGGGTAGTGCAGTTGTGTTTGGGTAGTGTAGGGAGTCATGCTAGGGGTAGTGTTTTAGGATTTAGGGTAGTGCAGTGGTGTTTGGGTAGTGTAGGGGGTCGTGCTGGGTGTAGCGTTTTAGAGTTTAGGGTAGTGCAGTGGTGTTTGGATAGTGTAGGGGGTCGTGCTGGGGGTAGTGTTTTAGGGTTTAGGGTAGTGCAGTGGTGTTTTGGTAGTGTAGGGGGTCGTGCTGGGGGTAATGTTTTAGGGTTTAGGGTAGTGCAGAGGTGTTTGGGTAGTGTAGGGGGTCATGCTGGGGGTAGTGTTTTAGGGTTTAGGGTAGTGCAGTGGTGTTTGGGTAGTGTAGGGGGTCATGCTGGGGTAGTGTTTTAGGGTTTAGGATAGTGCAGTGGTGTTTGGGTAGTGTAGGGGGTCGTGCTGGGGGTAGATTTAGGGTTTAGGGTAGTGCAGTGGTGTTTGTGTAGTGTAGGGGGACGTGCTGGGGGTAGTGTTTTATGTTTTAGGGTAGTGCAGTGGTGTTTGTGTAGTGTAGGGGGTCGTGTTTTAGGGTTTAGGGTAGTGCAGTGGTGTTTGGGAAGTGTAGGGTGCCGTGCTGGGGGTAGTGTTTTAGGGTTTAGGGTAGTGCAGTGGTGTTTGTGTTAGGCCTGGGCGGTAAATTCCGTTCCGCTAGCAGAATTTGCGGATTTTGGGTAATTTCGCGTTCCACGGAGAACGCAGAATTGCCAAAAATTCCGCGATCCGCGGCTCCGTGGAGTTTTTTGCTTGTTCGCGATTTCAAAATGCGTGTTCGCAAGATATTTCTCCCCGACCACGCAAACAGCGTTCGCGAACAGGAAAAAAGCATTGCGAACGGGCGGAACAAGCAATTCCACGTGTTCGTGGAACTTTTGCGTGCTCGCGGAGATTTTTTACCGTTTTGTGGAGCTTGGCGTAGCGCGACTACGCAAATTCCGCCCACCCCTAGTTTGTGTAGTGTAATGGGTCATGCTGGGGGTAGTGTTTTAGGGTTTAGGGTAGTGCAGTGGTGTTTGGGTAGTGTAGGGGGTCGTGCTGGGGGAAGTGTTTTAGGGTTTAGGGTAGTGCAGTGGTGTTTGGGTAGTGTAGGGGGTCATGCTGGGGGTAGTGTTTTAGGGTTTAGGGTAGTGCAGTGGTGTTTGTGTAGTGTAGGGGATTGTGCTGGGGGTCGTGTTTTATGGTTTAGGGTAGTGCAGTGGTGTTTGTGTAATGTAGGGGTTCGTGCTGGGGGTAGCGTTTTACGGTTTAGGGTAGTGCAGTGGTGTTTGGGTAGTGTAGGGGGTTGTGCTGGGGGTAGTGTTTTAGGGTTTAGGGTAGTGCAGTGGTGTTTGTGTAGTGTAGGGGGTCGTGCTGGGGGTAGTGTTTTAGGGTTTAGGGTAGTGCAGTGGTGTTTGGGTAGAGTAGGGGGTCGTGCTGGGGGTAGTGTTTTAGAGTTTAGGGTGGTGCAGTGGTGTTTGGGTAGTGTAGAGGGTCGTGCTGGGGGTAGATTTAGGGTTTAGGGTAGTGCAGTGGTGTTTGGGTAGTGTAGGGGGTCGTGCTGGGGGTAGATTTAGGGTTTAGGGTAGTGCAGTGGTGTTTGGGTAGTGTAGGGGGTCATGCTGGGGGTAGTGTTTTAGGGTTTAGGGTAGTGCAGTGGTGTTTGGGTAGTGTAGGGGGTCGTGCTGGGGGTAGTGTTTTAGGGTTTAGGGTATTGCAGTGGTGTTTGGGTAGTGTAGGGGGTCGTGCTGGGGGGTAGTGTTTTAGGGTTTAGGGTAGTGCAGTGGTGTTTGGGTAGTGTAGGGGGTCCTGCTGGTGGTAGATTTAGGGTTTAGGGTAGTGCAGTGGTGTTTGGGTAGTGTAGGGGGTCGTGCTGGGGGTAGATTTAGGGTCTAGGTTAGTGCAGTGGTGTTTGTGTAGTGTAGGGGGTCATGCTGGGGGTAGTGTTTTAGGGTTTAGGGTAGTGCAGTGGTGTTTGTGTAGTGTAGACAGTCATGCTGGGGGTAGTGTTTTAGGGTTTAGGATAGTGCAGTGGTGTTTGTGTAGTGTAGGGGGTCGTGTTTTAGGGTAGTGCAGTGGTGTTTGGGTAGTGTAGGGGGTCGTGCTGGGGGTAGATTTAGGGTTTAGGGTAGCGCAGTGGTGTTTGTGAAGTGTAAGGGGTCGTGCTGGGGGTAGTGTTTTAGGGTTTAGGGTAGCGCAGTGGTGTTTGTGAAGTGTAGGGGGTCGTGCTGGGGGCAATGTTTTAGGGTTTAGGGTAGCGCAGTGGTGTTTGGGTAGTGTAGGGGGTCGTGCTGGGGTAGTGTTTTAGGGTTTAGGGTAGCGCAGTGGTGTTTGTGTAGTGTAGGGGGTCGTGCTGGGGGTAGTTTTTTAGGGTTTAGGGTAGCACAGTGGTGCTTGGGTAGTGTAGGGGGTCAAGCTGGGGGTAGTCTTTTAGGGTTTAGGGTAGCGCAGTAGTGATTGGGTAGTGTAGGGGGTCGTGCTGGGGGTAGTGTTTTAGGGTTTAGGGTAGCGCAATGGTGTTTGGGTAGTGTAGGGGGTCGTGCTGGGGGTAGATTTAGGGTTTAGGATAGCGCAGTGGTGTTTGTGTAGTGTAGTGGGTCGTGCTGGGGGTAGTGTGTTAGGGTTTAGGTTAGCGCAGTGGTGTTTGTGTAGTGTAGGGGGTTGTGCTGGGGGTAGTGTTTTAGGGTTTAGGGTAGTGCAGTGGTGTTTGTGTAGTGTAGGGGGTAGTGTTTTAGGGTTTAGGGTAGTGCAGTGGTGTTTGTGTAGTGTAGGGGGTCGTGCTGGGGGTAGTGTTTTAGGGTTTAGGGTAGTGCAGTGGTGTTTGTGTAGTGTAGGGGTTGTGTTTTAGTGTTTAGGGTAGTGCAGTGGTGTTTGGGTAGTGTAGGGGTCGTGCTGGGGGTAGTGTTTTAGGGTTTTGGGTAGTGCAGTGGTGTTTGTGTAGTGTAGGGGGTCGTGCTGGGGGTAGATTTAGGGTTTAGGGTAGTGCAGTGGTGTTTGGGTAGTGTAGGGGTCATGCTGGGGGTAGTGTTTTAGGGTTTAGGGTAGTGCAGTGGTGTTTGTGTAGTATAGGGGGTCATGCTGGGGGTAGTATTATAGGGTTTACTGTACGTCAGTGGTGTTTGGGTAGTGTAGGCGGTCGTGCTGGGGGTAGTGTTTTAGGGTTTAGGGTAGTGCAGTGGTGTTTGTGTAGTATAGGGGGTCATGCTGGGGGTAGTATTATAGGGTTTACTGTAGTGCAGTGGTGTTTGGGTAGTGTAGGCGGTCGTGCTGGGGGTAGCGTTTTAGGGTTTAGGGTAGTGCAGTGGTGTTTGGGTAGTGTAGGGGGTCGTGCTGGGGGTAGATTTAGGATTTAGGGTAGGGCAGTGGTGTTTGGGTAGTGTAGGGTGTCGTGCTGGTGGTAGTGTTTTAGGGTTTAGGGTAGTATAGTGGTGTTTGGGTAGTGTAGGGGGTCGTGCTGGGGGTAGATTTAGGGTTCAGGGTAGTGCAGTGGTGTTTGGGTAGCACAGGGGGTCGTGCTGGGGGTAGATTTAGGGTTTAGGGTTTAGGGTAGTGCAGTGGTGTTAGTGTAGTGCAGGGGGTGACGTGCTGGGGGTAGTGTTTTACGGTTTAGGGAATGCAGTGGTGTTTGTGTAGTGTAGGGGGTCGTGCTGGGGGTAGTATTTTAGGGTTTAGGGTAGTGCAGTGGTGTTTGTGTAGTGTAGGGGGTCATGTTTTAGGGTAGTGCAGTTGTGTTTGGGTAGTGTAGGGAGTCATGCTAGGGGTAGTGTTTTTGGATTTAGGTTAGTGCAGTGGTGTTTGGGTAGTGTAGGGGGTCGTGCTGGGGGTAGCGTTTTAGGGTTTAGGGTAGTGCAGTGGTGTTTGGGTAGTGTAGGGGGTCGTGCTGGGGTAGTGTTTTAGGGTTTAGGGTAGTGCAGTGGTGTTTCGGTAGTGTAGGGGGTCGTGCTGGGGGTAATGTTTTAGGGTAGTGCAGAGGTGTTTGGATAGTGTAGGGGGTCGTGCTGGGGGTAGTGTTTTAGGGTTTAGGGTAGTGCAGTGGTGTTTGGGTAGTATAGGGGGTCATGCTGGGGTAGTGTTTTAGGGTTTAGGATAGTGCAGTGGTGTTTGGGTAGTGTAGGGGGTCGTGCTGGGGGTAGATTTAAGGTTTAGGGTAGTGCAGTGGTTTGTGTAGTGTAGGCGGTCGTGCTGGGGGTAGTGTTTTAGGGTTTAGGGTAGTGCAGTGGTGTTTGTGTAGTGTAGGGGGTCGTGCTGGGGGTAGTGTTTTATGTTTTAGGGTAGTGCAGTGGTGTTTGTGTAGTGTAGGGGGTCGTGTTTTAGGGTTTAGGGTAGTGCAGTGGTGTTTGGGTAGTGTAGGGGGCCGTGCTGGGGGTAGTGTTTTAGGGTTTAGGGTAGTGCAGTGGTGTTTGTGTTAGGCCTGGGCGGTAAATTCCGTTTCGCTAGCAGAATTTGCGGATTTTGGGTAATTTCGCGTTCCACGGAGAACGCAGAATTGCCAAAAATTCCGCGATCCGCGGCTTCGCGGAGTTTTTTGCTTGTTCGCGATTTCAAAATGCGTGTTCGCAAGATATTTCTCCCCGACCACGCAAACAGCGTTCGCGAACAGGAAAAAAGCATTGCGAACGGGCGGAACAAGCAATTCCACGTGTTCGTGGAACTTTTGCGTTCTCGCGGAGATTTTTTACCGTTTTGCGGAGCTTGGTGTAGCGCGACTACGCAAATTCCGCCCACCCCTAGTTTGTGTAGTGTAGTGGGTCATGCTGGGGGTAGTGTTTTAGGGTTTAGGGTAATGCAGTGGTGTTTGGGTAGTGTAGGGGGTCATGCTGGGGGTAGTGTTTTAGGGTTTAGGGTAGTGCAGTGGTGTTTGTGTAGTGTAGGGGATTGTGCTGGGGGTCGTGTTTTATGGTTTAGGGTCGTGCAGTGGTGTTTGTGTATTGTAGGGGTTCGTGCTGGGGGTAGCGTTTTAGGGTTTAGGGTAGTGCAGTGGTGTTTGGGTAGTGTAGGGGGTTGTGCTGGGGGTAGTGTTTTAGGGTTTAGGGTAGTGCAGTGGTGTTTGTGTAGTGTAGGGGGTCGTGCTGGGGGTAGTGTTTTAGGGTTCAGGGTAGTGCAGTGGTGTTTGGGTAGAGTAGGGGGTCATGCTGGGGGTAGTGTTTTAGGGTTTAGGGTAGTTCAGTGGTGTTTGTGTAGTGTAGGGGGTCGTGTTTTAGGGTAGTGCACTGGTGTTTGGGTAGTGTAGGGGGTCGTGCTGGGGGTAGATTTAGGGTTTAGGATAGCGCAGTGGTGTTTGTGAAGTGTAAGGGGTCATGCTGGGAGTAGTGTTTTAGTGTTTAGGGTATCACACTGGTTTTTGTGAAGTGTAGGGGCTCGTGCTGGGGGTAGTGTTTTAGGGTTTAGGGTAGCGCCGTGGTGTTTGTGATGTTTAGGGGGTCGTGCTGGGGGCAGTGTTATAGGGTTTAGGGTAGCGCAGTGGTGTTTGGGTAGTGTAGGGGGTCGTGCTGGGGGTAGTGTTTTAGGGATTAGGGTAGCACAGTGGTGTTTGTGTAGTGTGAGGGGTCGTGCTGGGGTAGTGTTTTAGGGTTTAGGGTAGCGCAGTGGTGTTTGTGTAGTGTAGGGGGTCGTGCTGGGGGTAGTGTTTTAGGGTAGCGCAGTGGTGCTTGGGTAGTGTAGGGGGTCGTGCTGGGGGTAGATTTAGGGTTTAGGATAGCGCAGTGGTGTTTGTGAAGTGTAAGGGGTCATGCTGGGAGTAGTGTTTTAGGGTTTAGGGTAGCGCCGTGGTGTTTGTGAAGTTTAGGGGGTCGTGCTGGGGGCAGTGTTATAGGGTTTAGGGTAGCGCAGTGGTGTTTGGGTAGTGTAGGGGGTCGTGCTGGGGGTAGTGTTTTAGGGTTTAGGGTAGCACAGTGGTGTTTGTGTAGTGTGAGGGGTCGTGCTGGGGTAGTGTTTTAGGGTTTAGGGTAGCGCAGTGGTGTTTGTGTAGTGTAGGGGGTCGTGCTGGGGGTAGTGTTTTAGGGTAGCGCAGTGGTGCTTGGGTAGTGTAGGGGGTCGTGCTGGGGGTAGTGTTTTAGGGTTTAGGGTAGCGCGGTGGTGTTTGGGTAGTGTAGGGGGTCATGCTGGGGGTAGTGTTTTAGGGTTTAGGGTAGCGCAGTGGTGTTTGGGTAGTGTAGGGGGTCGTGCTGGGGGTAGATTTAGGGTTTATGATAGCGCAGTGGTGTTTGTGTAGTGTAGGGGGTCGTGCTGGGGGTAGTGTTTTAGGGTTTAGGGTAGTGCAGTGGTGTTTGTGTAGTGTAGGGGTAGTGTTTTAGGGTTTAGGGTAGTGCAGTGGTGTTTGTGTAGTGTAGGGGGTCGTGCTGGGGGTAGTGTTTTAGGGTTTAGGGAAGTGCAGTGGTGTTTGGGTAGTGTAGGGGTCGTGCTGGGGGTAGTGTTTTAGGGTTTAGGGTAGTGCAGTGGTGTTTGTGTAGTGTAGGTTGTCGTGCTGGGGTAGTGTTTTAGGGTTTAGGGTAGTGCAGTGGTGTTTGGGTAGTGTAGGTGGTCGTGCTGGGGGTAGTGTTTTAGGGTTTAGGGTAGTGCAGTGGTGTTTGTGTAATGTAGGGGGTCATGCTGGGGGTAGCGGTTTAGGGTTTAGGGTAGTGCAGTGGTGTTTGGGTAGTGTAGGGGGTTGTGCTGGGGGTAGTGTTTTAGGGTTTAGAGTAGTGCAGTGGTGTTTGTGTAGTGCAGGGGGTCGTGCTGGGGGTAGTGTTTTAGGGTTTAGGGTAGTGCAGTGGTGTTTGGGTAGTGTAGGGGGTCGTGCTGGGGGTAGTGTTTTAGGGTTTAGGGTAGTGCAGTGGTGTTTGGGTAGTGTAGTGGGTCGTGCTGGGGGTAGATTTAGGGTTTAGGGTAATGCAGTGGTGTTTGGGTAGTGTAGGGGGTCGTGCTGGGGGTAGATTTAGGGTTTAGGGTAGCGCAGTGGTGTTTGTGAAGTGTAAGGGGTCATGCTGGGAGTAGTGTTTTAGGGTTTAGGATAGCGCAGTGGTGTTTGTGAAGTGTAGGGGGTCGTGCTGGGAGCAATGTTTTAGGGTTTAGGGTAGCGCAGTGGTGTTTGGGTAGTGTAGGGGGTCATGCTGGGGGTAGTGTTTTAGGGTTTAGGGTAGCGCAGTGGTGTTTGTGTAGTGTAGGGGGTCGTGCTGGGGTAGTGTTTTAGGGTTTAGGGCAGCGCAGTGGTGTTTGTGTAGTGTAGGGGGTCGTGCTGGGGGTAGTTTTTTAGGGTTTAGGGTAGCACAGTGGTGCTTGGGTAGTGTAGGGGGTCATGCCGGGGGAAGTCTTTTAGGGTTTAGGGTAGCGCAGTAGTGATTGGGTAGTGTAGGGGGTCGTGCTGGGGGTAGTGTTTTAGGGTTTAGGGTAGTGCAGTGGTGTTTGGGTAGTGTACGGGGTCGTGCTGGGGGTAGATTTAGGGTTTAGGGTAGCGCAGTGGTGTTTGTGTAGTGTAGGGGGTCGTGCTGGGGGTAGTGTGTTAGGGTTTAGGTTAGCGCAGTGGTGTTTGTGTAGTGTAGGGGGTTGTGCTGGGGGTAGTGTTTTAGGGTTTAGGGTAGTGCGGTGGTGTTTGTGTAGTGTAGGGGGTAGTGTTTTAGGGTTTAGGGTAGTGCAGTGGTGTTTGTTTAGTGTAGGGGGTCGTGCTGGGGGTAGTGTTTTAGGGTTTAGGGTAGTGCAGTGGTGTTTGTGTAGTGTAGGAGTTGTGTTTTAGTGTTTAGGGTAGTGCAGTGGTGTTTGGGTAGTGTAGGAGTCATGCTGGGGGTAGTGTTTTAGGGTTTTGGGTAGTGCAGTGGTGTTTGTGTAGTGTAGGGGGTCGTGCTGGGGGTAGATTTAGGGTTTAGGGTAGTGCAGTGGTGTTTGGGTAGTGTAGGGGGTCGTGCTGGGGGTAGTGTTTTAGGGTTTAGGGTAGCGCAGTGGTGTTTGTGTAGTATAGGGGGTCATGCTGGGGGTAGTGTTTTAGGGTTTACTGTAGTGCAGTGGTGTTTGGGTAGTGTAGGCGGTCGTGCTGGGGGTAGCGTTTTAGGGTTTAGGGTAGTGCACTGGTGTTTGGGTAGTGTAGGGGGTCGTGCTGGGGGTAGATTAAGGGTTTAGGGTAGTGCAATGGTGTTTGTGTAGTGTAGGGGGTCGTGCTGGGGGTAGTGTTTTAGGGTTTAGGGTAGTGCAGTGGTGTTTGTGTAGTGTAGGGGGTCGTGCTGGGGGTAGTGTTTTAGGGTTTAGGGTAGTACAGTGGTGTTTGGGTAGTGTAGGGTGTCGTGCTGGGGGTAGTCTTTTAGGGTTTAGGGTAGTGCAGTGGTGTTTGTGTAGTGCAGGGGGTCATGCTGGGGGTAGTGTTTTAGGGTTTAGGGTAGTGCAGTGGTGTTTCTGTAGTGTAGGGGGTCGTGCTGGGGGTAGTTTTTTAGGGTTTAGGGTAGTGCAGTGGTGTTTGTGTAGTGTAGGGGGTCGTGTTTTAGGGTAGTGCAGTGGTGTTTGGGGAGTGTAGGGGGTCATGCTAGGGGTAGTGTTTTAGGATTTAGGGCAGTGCAGTGGTGTTTGGGTAGTGTAGGGGGTCGTGCTGGGGGTAGTGTTTTAGGGTTTAGGGTAGTGCAGTGGTGTTTAGGTAGTGTAGGGGGTCATGCTGGGGGTAGTGTTTTAGAATTTAGGGTAGTGCCGTGGTGTTTCGGTAGTGTAGGGGGTCGTGCTGGGGTAATGTTTTAGGGTTTAGGGTAGTGCAGTGGTGTTTGGGTAGTGTAGGGGGTCGTGCTGGGGGTAGTGTTTTAGGGTTTAGGGTAGTGCAGTGGTGTGTGGGTAGTGTAGGGGGTCGTGATGGGGTAGCGTTTTAGGGTTTAGGGTAGCGCAGTGGTGTTTGGGTAGTATAGGGGGTCATGCTGGGGGTAGTGTTTTAGGGTTTAGGGTAGTGCAGTGGTGTTTGGGTAGTGTAGTGGGTCGTGCTGGGGGTAGTGTTTTAGGGTTTAGGGTAGTGCAGTAGTGTTTGGGTAGTGTAGGGGTCGTGCTGGGGTAGTGTTTTAGGGTAGCGGAGTGGTGTTTGGGTAGTGTAGGGGGTCGTGCTGGGGGTAGTGTTTTAGGGTTTAGGGTAGCGCAGTGGTGTTTGGGTAGTGTAGGGGGTCATGCTGGGGGTAGTGTTTTAGGGTTTAGGGTAGTGCAGTGGTGTTTGTGAAGTGTAGGGGGTCGTGCTGGGGGTAGTGTTTTAGGGTAGCGCAGTGGTGTTTGGGTAGTGTAGGGGGTCGTGCTGGGGGTAGTGTTTTAGGGTTTAGGGTAGCGCAGTGGTGTTTGGGTAGTGTAGGGGGTCATGCTGGGGGTAGTGTTTTAGGGTTTAGGGTAGCGCAGTGGTGTTTGGGTAGTGTAGGGGGTCGTGCTGGGGGTAGTGTTTTAGGGTTTAGGGTAGTGCAGTGGTGTTTCGGTAGTGTAGGGGGTCGTGCTGGGGGTAATGTTTTAGGGTAGTGCAGAGGTGTTTGGATAGTGTAGGGGGTCGTGCTGGGGGTAGTGTTTTAGGGTTTAGGGTAGTGCAGTGGTGTTTGGGTAGTGTAGGGGGTCATGCTGGGGTAGTGTTTTAGGGTTTAGGATAGTGCAGTGGTGTTTGGGTAGTGTAGGGGGTCGTGCTCGGGGTAGATTTAAGGTTTAGGGTAGTGCAGTGGTTTGTGTAGTGTAGGCGGTCGTGCTGGGGGTAGTGTTTTAGGGTTTAGGGTAGTGCAGTGGTGTTTGTGTAGTGTAGGGGGTCGTGCTGGGGGTAGTGTTTTATGTTTTAGGGTAGTGCAGTGGTGTTTGTGTAGTGTAGGGGGTCGTGTTTTAGGGTTTAGGGTAGTGCAGTGGTGTTTGGGTAGTGTAGGGGGCCGTGCTGGGGGTAGTGTTTTAGGGTTTAGGGTAGTGCAGTGGTGTTTGTGTTAGGCCTGGGCGGTAAATTCCGTTTCGCTAGCAGAATTTGCGGATTTTGGGTAATTTCGCGTTCCACGGAGAACGCAGAATTGCCAAAAATTCCGCGATCCGCGGCTTTGCGGAGTTTTTGCTTGTTCGCGATTTCAAAATGCGTGTTCGCAAGATATTTCTCCCCGACCACGCAAACAGCGTTCGCGAACAGGAAAAAAGCATTGCGAACGGGCGGAACAAGCAATTCCACGTGTTCGTGGAACTTTTGCGTGCTCGCGGAGATTTTTTACCGTTTTGCGGAGCTTGGTGTAGCGCGACTACGCAAATTCCGCCCACCCCTAGTTTGTGTAGTGTAGTGGGTCATGCTGGGGGTAGTGTTTTAGGGTTTAGGGTAGTGCAGTGGTGTTTGGGTAGTGTAGGGGGTCATGCTGGGGGTAGTGTTTTAGGGTTTAGGGTAGTGCAGTGGTGTTTGTGTAGTGTAGGGGATTGTGCTGGGGGTCGTGTTTTATGGTTTAGGGTAGTGCAGTGGTGTTTGTGTAATGTAGGGGTTCGTGCTGGGGGTAGCGTTTTAGGGTTTAGGGTAGTGCAGTGGTGTTTGGGTAGTGTAGGGGGTTGTGCTGGGGGTAGTGTTTTAGGGTTTAGGGTAGTGCAGTGGTGTTTGTGTAGTGTAGGGGGTCGTGCTGGGGGTAGTGTTTTAGGGTTCAGGGTAGTGCAGTGGTGTTTGGGTAGAGTAGGGGGTCATGCTGGGGGTAGTGTTTTAGGGTTTAGGGTAGTTCAGTGGTGTTTGTGTAGTGTAGGGGGTCGTGTTTTAGGGTAGTGCACTGGTGTTTGGGTAGTGTAGGGGGTCGTGCTGGGGGTAGATTTAGGGTTTAGGATAGCGCAGTGGTGTTTGTGAAGTGTAAGGGGTCATGCTGGGAGTAGTGTTTTAGTGTTTAGGGTATCACACTGGTGTTTGTGAAGTGTAGGGGCTCGTGCTGGGGGTAGTGTTTTAGGGTTTAGGGTAGCGCCGTGGTGTTTGTGATGTTTAGGGGGTCGTGCTGGGGGCAGTGTTATAGGGTTTAGGGTAGCGCAGTGGTGTTTGGGTAGTGTAGGGGGTCGTGCTGGGGGTAGTGTTTTAGGGATTAGGGTAGCACAGTGGTGTTTGTGTAGTGTGAGGGGTCGTGCTGGGGTAGTGTTTTAGGGTTTAGGGTAGCGCAGTGGTGTTTGTGTAGTGTAGGGGGTCGTGCTGGGGGTAGTGTTTTAGGGTAGCGCAGTGGTGCTTGGGTAGTGTAGGGGGTCGTGCTGGGGGTAGATTTAGGGTTTAGGATAGCGCAGTGGTGTTTGTGAAGTGTAAGGGGTCATGCTGGGAGTAGTGTTTTAGGGTTTAGGGTAGCGCCGTGGTGTTTGTGAAGTTTAGGGGGTCGTGCTGGGGGCAGTGGTATAGGGTTTAGGGTAGCGCAGTGGTGTTTGGGTAGTGTAGGGGGTCGTGCTGGGGGTAGTGTTTTAGGGTTTAGGGTAGCACAGTGGTGTTTGTGTAGTGTGAGGGGTCGTGCTGGGGTAGTGTTTTAGGGTTTAGGGTAGCGCAGTGGTGTTTGTGTAGTGTAGGGGGTCGTGCTGGGGGTAGTGTTTTAGGGTTTAGGGTAGCGCAGTGGTGTTTGGGTAGTGTAGGGGGTCGTGCTGGGGGTAGATTTAGGGTTTAGGGTAGCGCAGTGGTGTTTGTGTAGTGTAGGGGGTCGTGCTGGGGGTAGTGTTTTAGGGTTTAGGGTAGCGCAGTGGTGTTTGTGTAGTGTAGGGGGTCGTGCTGGGGGTAGTGTTTTAGGGTTTAGGGTAGTGCAGTGGTGTTTGTATAGTGTAGGGTGTCGTGCTTGGGGTAGTCTTTTAGGGTTTAGGGTAGTGCAGTGGTGTTTGTGTAGTGTAGGGGGTCATGCTGGGGGTAGTGTTTTAGGGTTTAGGGTAGTGCAGTGGTGTTTGTGTAGTGTAGGGGTCGTGCTGGGGGTAGTGTTTTAGGGTTTAGGGTAGTGCAGTGGTGTTTGTGTAGTGTAGGGGTCGTGCTGGGGTAGTGTTTAGGGTTTAGGGTAGTGCAGTGGTGTTTGGGTAGTGTAGGGGGTCATGCTAGGGGTAGTGTTTTAGGGTTTAGGGTAGTGCAGTGGTGTTTGGGTAGTGTAGGGGGTCGTGCTGGGGGTAGTGTTTTAGGGTTTAGGGTAGTGCAGTGGTGTTTGAGGTAGTGTAGGGGGTCATGCTGGGGGTAGTGTTTTAGGGTTTAGGGTAGTGCAGTGGTGTTTCGGTAGTGTAGGGGGTCGTGCTGGGGGTAGTGTTTTAGGGTTTAGGGTAGTGCAGTGGTGTTTGGGTAGTGTAGGGGGTCGTGCTGGGGGTAGTGTTTTAGGGTTTAGGGTAGTGCAGTGGTGTGTGGGTAGTGTAGGGGGTCGTGATGGGGGTAGCGTTTTAGGGTTTAGGGTAGCGCAGTGGTGTTTGGGTAGTCGAGGGGGTCATGCTGGGGGTAGTGTTTTAGGGTTTAGGGTAGTGCAGTGGTGTTTGGGTAGTGTAGTGGGTCGTGCTGGGGGTAGTGTTTTAGGGTTTAGGGTAGTGCAGTGGTGTTTGGGTAGTGTAGGGGGTCGTGCTGGGGGTAGTGTTTTAGGGTTTAGGGTAGCGCAGTGGTGTTTGGGTAGTGTAGGGGGTCGTGCAGGGGGTAGTGTTTTAGGGTTTAGGGTAGCGCAGTGGTGTTTGGGTAGTGTAGGGGGTCATGCTGGGGGTAGTGTTTTAGGGTTTAGGGTAGTGCAGTGGTGTTTGTGAAGTGTAGGGGGTCGTGCTGGGGGTAGTGTTTTAGGGTTTAGGGTAGCGCAGTGGTGTTTGGGTAGTGTAGGGGGTCGTGCTGGGGGTAGTGTTTTAGGGTTTAGGGTAGCGCAGTGGTGTTTGGGTAGTGTAGGGGGTCATGCTGGGGGTAGTGTTTTAGGGTTTAGGGTAGCGCAGTGGTGTTTGGGTAGTGTAGGGGGTCGTGCTGGGGGTAGTGTTTTAGGGTTTAGGGTAGTGCAGTGGTGTTTCGGTAGTGTAGGGGGTCGTGCTGGGGGTAATGTTTTAGGGTAGTGCAGAGGTGTTTGGATAGTGTAGGGGGTCGTGCTGGGGGTAGTGTTTTAGGGTTTAGGGTAGTGCAGTGGTGTTTGGGTAGTGTAGGGGGTCATGCTGGGGTAGTGTTTTAGGGTTTAGGATAGTGCAGTGGTGTTTGGGTAGTGTAGGGGGTCGTGCTGGGGGTAGATTTAAGGTTTAGGGTAGTGCAGTGGTTTGTGTAGTGTAGGCGGTCGTGCTGGGGGTAGTGTTTTAGGGTTTAGGGTAGTGCAGTGGTGTTTGTGTAGTGTAGGGGGTCGTGCTGGGGGTAGTGTTTTATGTTTTAGGGTAGTGCAGTGGTGTTTGTGTAGTGTAGGGGGTCGTGTTTTAGGGTTTAGGGTAGTGCAGTGGTGTTTGGGTAGTGTAGGGGGCCGTGCTGGGGGTAGTGTTTTAGGGTTTAGGGTAGTGCAGTGGTGTTTGTGTTAGGCCTGGGCGGTAAATTCCGTTTCGCTAGCAGAATTTGCGGATTTTGGGTAATTTCGCGTTCCACGGAGAACGCAGAATTGCCAAAAATTCCGCGATCCGCGGCTTTGCGGAGTTTTTTGCTTGTTCGCGATTTCAAAATGCGTGTTCGCAAGATATTTCTCCCCGACCACGCAAACAGCGTTCGCGAACAGGAAAAAGCATTGCGAACGGGCGGAACAAGCAATTCCACGTGTTCGTGGAACTTTTGCGTGCTCGCGGAGATTTTTACCGTTTTGCGGAGCTTGGTGTAGCGCGACTACGCAAATTCCGCCCACCCCTAGTTTGTGTAGTGTAGTGGGTCATGCTGGGGGTAGTGTTTTAGGGTTTAGGGTAGTGCAGTGGTGTTTGGGTAGTGTAGGGGGTCATGCTGGGGGTAGTGTTTTAGGGTTTAGGGTAGTGCAGTGGTGTTTGTGTAGTGTAGGGGATTGTGCTGGGGGTCGTGTTTTATGGTTTAGGGTAGTGCAGTGGTGTTTGTGTAATGTAGGGGTTCGTGCTGGGGGTAGCGTTTTAGGGTTTAGGGTAGTGCAGTGGTGTTTGGGTAGTGTAGGGGGTTGTGCTGGGGGTAGTGTTTTAGGGTTTAGGGTAGTGCAGTGGTGTTTGTGTAGTGTAGGGGGTCGTGCTGGGGGTAGTGTTTTAGGGTTCAGGGTAGTGCAGTGGTGTTTGGGTAGAGTAGGGGGTCATGCTGGGGGTAGTGTTTTAGGGTTTAGGGTAGTTCAGTGGTGTTTGTGTAGTGTAGGGGGTCGTGTTTTAGGGTAGTGCACTGGTGTTTGGGTAGTGTAGGGGGTCGTGCTGGGGGTAGATTTAGGGTTTAGGATAGCGCAGTGGTGTTTGTGAAGTGTAAGGGGTCATGCTGGGAGTAGTGTTTTAGTGTTTAGGGTATCACACTGGTGTTTGTGAAGTGTAGGGGCTCGTGCTGGGGGTAGTGTTTTAGGGTTTAGGGTAGCGCCGTGGTGTTTGTGATGTTTAGGGGGTCGTGCTGGGGGCAGTGTTATAGGGTTTAGGGTAGCGCAGTGGTGTTTGGGTAGTGTAGGGGGTCGTGCTGGGGGTAGTGTTTTAGGGATTAGGGTAGCACAGTGGTGTTTGTGTAGTGTGAGGGGTCGTGCTGGGGTAGTGTTTTAGGGTTTAGGGTAGCGCAGTGGTGTTTGTGTAGTGTAGGGGGTCGTGCTGGGGGTAGTGTTTTAGGGTAGCGCAGTGGTGCTTGGGTAGTGTAGGGGGTCGTGCTGGGGGTAGATTTAGGGTTTAGGATAGCGCAGTGGTGTTTGTGAAGTGTAAGGGGTCATGCTGGGAGTAGTGTTTTAGGGTTTAGGGTAGCGCCGTGGTGTTTGTGAAGTTTAGGGGGTCGTGCTGGGGGCAGTGGTATAGGGTTTAGGGTAGCGCAGTGGTGTTTGGGTAGTGTAGGGGGTCGTGCTGGGGGTAGTGTTTTAGGGTTTAGGGTAGCACAGTGGTGTTTGTGTAGTGTGAGGGGTCGTGCTGGGGTAGTGTTTTAGGGTTTAGGGTAGCGCAGTGGTGTTTGTGTAGTGTAGGGGGTCGTGCTGGGGGTAGTGTTTTAGGGTAGCGCAGTGGTGCTTGGGTAGTGTAGGGGGTCGTGCTGGGGGTAGTGTTTTAGGGTTTAGGGTAGCGCGGTGGTGTTTGGGTAGTGTAGGGGGTCATGCTGGGGGTAGTGTTTTAGGGTTTAGGGTAGCGCAGTGGTGTTTGGGTAGTGTAGGGGGTCGTGCTGGGGGTAGATTTAGGGTTTATGATAGCGCAGTGGTGTTTGTGTAGTGTAGGGGATCATGCTGGGGGTAGTGTGTTAGGGTTTAGGGTAGCGAAGTGGTGTTTGTGTAGTGTAGGGGGTTGTGCTGGGGGTAGTGTTTTAGGGTTTAGGGTAGTGCGGTGGTGTTTGTGTAGTGTAGGGGGTAGTGTTTTAGGGTTTAGGGTAGTGCAGTGGTGTTTGTGTAGTGTAGGGGGTCGTGCTGGGGGTAGTGTTTTAGGGTTTAGGGAAGTGCAGTGGTGTTTGGGTAGTGTAGGGGTCGTGCTGGGGGTAGTGTTTTAGGGTTTAGGGTAGTGCAGTGGTGTTTGTGTAGTGTAGGTTGTCGTGCTGGGGGTAGTGTTTTAGGGTTTAGGGTAGTGCAGTGGTGTTTGGGTAGTGTAGGTAGTCGTGCTGGGGGTAGTCTTTTAGGGTTTAGGGTAGTGCAGTGGTGTTTGTGTAATGTAGGGGGTCATGCTGGGGGTAGCGGTTTAGGGTTTAGGGTAGTGCAGTGGTGTTTGGGTAGTGTAGGGGGTTGTGCTGGGGGTAGTGTTTTAGGGTTTAGAGTAGTGCAGTGGTGTTTGTGTAGTGCAGGGGGTCGTGCTGGGGGTAGATTTAGGGTTTAGGGTAGTGCAGTGGTGTTTGGGTAGTGTAGGGGGTCGTGCTGGGGGTAGTGTTTTAGGGTTTAGTGTAGTGCAGTGGTGTTTGGGTAGTGTAGGGGGTCGTGCTGGGGGTAGTGTTTTAGGGTTTAGGGTAGTGCAGTGGTGTTTGGGTAGTGTAGGGGGTCGTGCTGGGGGGTAGTGTTTTAGGGTTAGGGTAGTGCAGTGGTGTTTGGGTAGTGTAGTGGGTCGTGCTGGGGGTAGATTTAGGGTTTAGGGTAATGCAGTGGTGTTTGGGTAGTGTAGGGGGTCGTGCTGGGGGTAGATTTAGGGTTTAGGGTAGCGCAGTGGTGTTTGTGAAGTGTAAGGGGTCATGCTGGGAGTAGTGTTTTAGGGTTTAGGATAGCGCAGTGGTGTTTGTGAAGTGTAGGGGGTCGTGCTGGGAGCAATGTTTTAGGGTTTAGGGTAGCGCAGTGGTGTTTGGGTAGTGTAGGGGGTCATGCTGGGGGTAGTGTTTTAGGGTTTAGGGCAGCGCAGTGGTGTTTGTGTAGTGTAGGGGGTCGTGCTGGGGGTAGTTTTTTAGGGTTTAGGGTAGCACAGTGGTGCTTGGGTAGTGTAGGGGGTCATGCCGGGGGAAGTCTTTTAGGGTTTAGGGTAGCGCAGTAGTGATTGGGTAGTGTAGGGGGTCGTGCTGGGGGTAGTGTTTTAGGGTTTAGGGTAGTGCAGTGGTGTTTGGGTAGTGTAGGGGGTCGTGCTGGGGGTAGATTTAGGGTTTAGGGTAGCGCAGTGGTGTTTGTGTAGTGTAGGGGGTCGTGCTGGGGGTAGTGTGTTAGGGTTTAGGTTAGCGCAGTGGTGTTTGTGTAGTGTAGGGGGTTGTGCTGGGGGTAGTGTTTTAGGGTTTAGGGTAGTGCGGTGGTGTTTGTGTAGTGTAGGGGGTAGTGTTTTAGGGTTTAGGGTAGTGCAGTGGTGTTTGTTTAGTGTAGGGGGTCATGCTGGGGGTAGTGTTTTAGGGTTTAGGGTAGTGCAGTGGTGTTTGTGTAGTGTAGGAGTTGTGTTTTAGTGTTTAGGGTAGTGCAGTGGTGTTTGGGTAGTGTAGGGGTCGTGCTGGGGGTAGTGTTTTAGGGTTTTGGGTAGTGCAGTGGTGTTTGTGTAGTGTAGGGGGTCGTGCTGGGGGTAGATTTAGGGTTTAGGGTAGTGCAGTGGTGTTTGGGTAGTGTAGGGGGTCGTGCTGGGGGTAGTGTTTTAGGGTTTAGGGTAGCGCAGTGGTGTTTGTGTAGTATAGGGGGTCATGCTGGGGGTAGTGTTTTAGGGTTTACTGTAGTGCAGTGGTGTTTGGGTAGTGTAGGCGGTCGTGCTGGGGGTAGCGTTTTAGGGTTTAGGGTAGTGCACTGGTGTTTGGGTAGTGTAGGGGTCGCAGTAATACGTAACTGAACGAAGTA